>JAXIVJ010007830.1:57500-58584 GCA_036785665.1 Chirona hameri
TGTGTGTGTGTCTGTGTGTGTCTGTGTGTGGCTGTGTGTGTCTGTGTGTGTCTGTGTGTGTCTGTGTGTGTCTTTGTGTGTCTGTGTGTGTCTGTGTGTGTCTGTATGTGTCTGTGTGTGTCTGTGTGTGTCTGTGTGTGTCTGTGTGTGTCTTTGTGTGTCTGTGTGTGTCTGTGTGTGTCTGTGTGTGTCTGTGTGTGTCTGTGTGTGTCTGTGTGTGTATGTGTGTGTCTGTGTGTGTCTGTGTGTGTCTGTGTGTGTCTGTGTGTGTCTGTGTGTGTCTGTGTGTGTGTCTGTGTGTGTGTCTGTGTGTGTGTGTCTGTGTGTGTGTGTGTGTGTCTGTGTGTGTGTCTGTGTGTGTGACTGTGTGTGTGTGTATGTGTGTGTGTGTGTCTGTGTCTGTGTCTGTGTCTGTGTGTGTGTCTGTGTCTGTGTCTGTGTTTGTGTTTGTGTCTGTGTGTGTGTGTCTGTGTGTATGTCTGTGTGTGTGTCTGTGTGTGTCTCTGTGTGTGTGTCTGTGTGTGTATCTGTGTGTGTGTCTGTGTGTGGCTGTGTGTGACTGGGTGTGTCTGTGTGTGTCTGTGTGTGTCTGTGTGTGTCTGTGTGTGTCTGTGTGTGTCTCTGTGTGTCTGTGTGTGGCTGTGTGTGTCTGTGTGTGTCTCTGTGTGTCTGTGTGTGTCTGTGTGTGTCTCTGTGTGTCTGTGTGTGTCTCTGTGTGTCTGTGTGTGTCTATGTGTGTCTGTGTGTGTCTCTGTGTGTCTGTGTGTGTCTGTGTGTGTCTGTGTGTGTCTGTGTGTGTCTGTGTGTGTCTGTGTGTGTCTGTGTGTGTCTGTGTGTGTCTGTGTGTGTGTGTGTGTCTGTGTCTGTGTGTGTGTCTGTGTGTGTCTGTGTGTGTCTGTGTGTGTCTGTGTGTGTCTGTGTGTGTCTGTGTGTGTCTGTGTGTGTCTGTGTGTGTATGTGTGTGTCTGTGTGTGTCTGTGTGTGTGTCTGTGTGTGTCTGTGTGTGTCTGTGTGTGTATGTGTGTGTGTCTATGTGTGTGTCTGTGTGTGTTTCTGTGTGTGTGTGTGTATGTGTGTGTGTGTC
>JAXIVJ010007831.1:0-15000 GCA_036785665.1 Chirona hameri
AGAGAGTAGAGAGATAGAGAGATAGAGAGATAGAGAGATAGAGAGATAGAGAGATACGAGAGATAGAGAGATAGAGAGATAGAGAGATAGAGAGATAGAGAGATAGAGAGATAGAGAGATAGAGAAGAGGGGTGAGAGAGTAGAGAGATGAGAGGATAGAGAGATAGAGAGATAGAGAGATAGAGAGATAGAGAGATAGAGAGATAGAGAGATAGAGAGATAGAGAGATAGATAGAGAGATAGAGATATAGAGAGATAGAGAGATAGAGAGATAGAGAGATAGAGAGATAGAGAGATAGAGAGATAGAGAGATAGAGAGATAGAGAGATAGAGAGATAGAGAGATAGAGAGAGATAGAGAGATAGAGAGATAGAGAGATAGACGAGATAGAGAGATAGAGAGATAGAGAGAAGAGAGATAGAGAGATAGATGAGATAGAGAGATAGAGAGATAGAGAGATAGAGAGATAGAGAGATAGAGAAGAGAGATAGAGAGATAGAGAGATAGAGAGATAGAGAGATAGAGAGATAGAGAGATAGAGAGAGAGATGAGATAGAGATAGAGGAGATAGAGAGATAGAGAGATAGAGAGAGATAGAGAGATAGAGAGATAGAGAGATAGAGAGATTGAGAGATAGAGAGATAAGAGATAGAGAGATAGAGAGATAGAGAGATAGAGAGATAGAGAGATAGAGAGATAGAGAGATAGAGAGATAGAGAGATAGAGAGATAGAGAGATGAGAGATAGAGAGATAGAGAGATAGAGAGATAGAGAGATAGAGAGATAGAGAGATAGAGAGATAGAGAGATAGAGAGATAGAGAGATAGAGAGATAGAGAAGAGAGATAGAGAGATAGAGAGATAGAGAGATAGAGAGATAGAGAGATAGAGATAGAGAGATAGAGAGATAGAGAGATAGAGAGATAGAGAGATAGAGATAGAGAGATAGAGAGATAGAGAGATAGAGAGATAGAGAATAGAGAGATAGAGAGATAGAGAGATAGAGAGATAAGAGATAGAGAGATAGAGAGAGATAGAGAGTAGATAGAGAGATAGAGAGATAGAGAGATAGAGGATGAGAAGAGAGATAGAGAGATAGAGAGATAGAGAGATAGAGAGATAGAGAGATAGAGAGATAGAGATAGAGATAGAGAGATAGAGAGATTAGAGAGATAGAGAGATAAGAGATAGAGAGATAGAGAGATAGAGAGATAGAGAGTAGAGAGATAGAGAGATAGAGAGATAGAGATAGAGAGATAGAGAGATAGAGAGATAGAGAGATAGAGAGATAGAGAGATAGAGAGATAGAGAGATAGAGAGATAGAGAGATAGAGAGATAGAGAGATAGAGAGATAGAGAGATAGAGAGATAGAGAGATAGAGGAGATAGAGAGATAGAGAGATAGAGAGATAGAGAGATAGAGAGATAGAGATAGAGAGATAGAGAGATAGAGAGATAGTGAGAGAGATAGAGAGATAGAGAGATAGAGAGATAGAGAGATAGAGAGGATAGAGAGATAGAGAGATAGAGAGATAGAGAGATAGAGAGATAGAGAGATAGAGAGATAGAAGATGAGAGAGAGATAGAGAGATAGAGAGATAGAGAGATAGAGAGATAGAGAGATAGAGAGATAGAGAGATAGAGAGATAGAGAGATAAGAGATAGAGAGATAGAGAGATAGAGAGAGAGAGAGATAGAGAGATAGAGAGATAGAGAGATAGAGAGATAGAGAGATAGAGAGATAGAGAGATAGAGATAGAGAGATAGAGTATAGAGAGATAGAGAGATAGAGAGATAGAGAGATAGAGAGATAGAGAGATAGAGAGGATAGAGAGAGATAGAGAGATAGAGAGATAGAGAGATAGAGAGATAGAGAGATAGAGAGATAGAGAGATAGAGAGATAGAGAGATAGAGAGATAGAGAGATAGAGAGATAGAGAGATAGAGAGATAGAGAGATAGAGAGATAGAGAGATAGAGAGATAGAGAGATAGAGAGATAGAGAGATAGAGAGATAGAGAGATAGAGAGATAGAGAGATAGAGAGATAGAGAGATAGAGAGATAGAGAGATAGAGAGATAGAGAGATAGAGAGATAGAGAGATAGAGAGATAGAGAGATAGAGAGAAGAGAGATAGAGAGATAGAGAGATAGAGAGATAGAGAGATAGAGAGATAGAGAGATAGAGAGATAGAGAGATAGAGAGATAGAGAGATAGAGAGAAGAGAGATAGAGAGATAGAGAGATAGAGAGATAGAGAGATAGAGAGATAGAGATAGAGAGATAGAGAGATAGAGAGATAGAGAGATAGAATAGAGAGATAGAGTAGAGAGATAGAGAGATAGAGAGAGAGAGATAGGAGAGATAGAGAGATAGAGAGATAGAGAGATAGAGAGATAGAGAGATAGAGAGATAGAGAGATAGAGAGATAGAGAGATAGAGAGATAGAGAGATAGAAGATAGAGAGATAGAGAGATAGAGAGATAAGAGAGATAGAGAGATATAGAGAGATAGATAGAGAGATAGAGAGATAGAGAGATAGAGAGATAGAGAGATAGAGAGATAGAGAGATAGAGAGATAGAGATAGAGAGATAGAGAGATAGAGAGATAGAGAGATAGAGAGATAGAGAGATAGAGAGATAGAGAGATAGAGAGATAGAGAGATAGAGAGATAGATTGAGAGATAGAGAGATAGAGAGATAGAGAGATAGAGAGATAGAGAGATAAGAGATAGAGAGATAGAGAGATAGAGAGATAGAAGATTGAGATAGAGAGATAGAGAGATAGAGAGATAGAGAGATAGAGAGATAGAGAGATAGAGAGATAGAAGATAGAGAGATAGAGAGATAGAGAGATTAGAGAGATAGAGAGATAGAGAGATAGAGAGATAGAGAGATAGAGATAGAGAGATAGAGAGATAGAGAGATAGAGAGATAGAGAGATAGAGAGATAGAGAGATAGAGAGATAGAGAGATAGAGAGATAGAGAGATAGAGAGATAGAGAGATAGAGAGATAGAGAGATAGAGAGATAGAGAGATAGAGAGATAGAGAGATAGAGAGATAGAGAGATAGAGAAGAGAGATAGAGAGATAGAGAGATAGAGAGATAGAGAATAGAGAGATAGAGAGATAGAGAGATAGAGAGATAGAGAGATAGAGAGATAGAGATAGAGAGATAGAGAGATAGAGAGATAGAGAGATAGAGAGATAGAGAGATAGAGAGATAGAGAGATAGAGAGATAGAGAGATAGAGAGATAGAGAGATAGAGAGATAGAGAGATAGAGAGATAGAGATATAGAGAGATAGAGAGATAGAGAGATAGAGAGATAGAGAGATAGAGAGATAGAGAGATAGAGAGATAGAGAGATAGAGAGATAGAGAGATAGAGAGATAGAGAGATAGAGAGATAGAGAGATAGAGAGATAGAGAGATAGAGAGATAGAGAGATAGAGGAGATAGAGAGATAGAGAGATAGAGAGATAGAGAGATAGAGAGATAGAGATAGAGAGATAGAGAGATAGAGAGATAGAAGAGATAGAGAGATAGAGAGATAGAGAGATAGAGAGATAGAGAGATAGAGAGATAGAGAGATAGAGAGAATAGAGAGATGAGAGATAGAGATAGAGAGATAGAGAGATAGAGAGATAGAGAGATAGAGAGATAGAGAGATAGAGAGATAGAGAGATAGAGAGATAGAGAGATAGAGAGATAGAGAGATAGAGAGATAGAGATAGAGATAGAGAGATAGAGAGATAGAGAGATAGAGAGATAGAGAGATAGAGAGATAGAGAGATAGAGAGATAGAGAGATAGAGAGATAGAGAGATAGAGAGATAGAGAGATAGAGAGATAGAGAGATAGAGAGATAGAGAGATAGAGAGATAGAGAGATAGAGATAGAGAGATAGAGAGATAGAGAGAAGAGAGATAGAGAGATAGGAGATAGAGAGTAGAGAGATAGAGAGATAGAGAGATAGAGAGATAGAGAGATAGAGAGATAGAGAGATAGAGAGATAGAAGATAGAGAGATAGAGAGATAGAGAGATAGAGAGATAGAGAGATAGAGAGATAGAGAATAGAGAGATAGAGAGATAGAGAGATAGAGAGATAGAGAGATAGAGAGATAGGATAGAGAGATAGAGAGATAGAGAGATAGAGAGATAGAGAGATAGAGAGATAGAGAGATAGAGATAGAGAGTAGAGAGATAGAGAGATAGAGAGATAGAGAGATAGAGAGATAGAGAGATAGAGAGATAGAGAGATAGAGAGATAGAGAGATAGAAGAGATAGAGAGATAGAGAGATAGAGAGATAGAGAGATAGAGAGATAGAGAGATAGAGAGATAGAGAGATAGAGAGATAGAGAGATAGAGAGATAGAGAGATAGAGAGATAGAGAGATAGAGAGATAGAGAGATAGAGAGATAGAGAGATAGAGAGATAGAGAGATAGAGAGATAGAGAGATAGAGAGATAGAGAGATAGAGAGATAGAGAGATAGAGAGATAGAGAGATAGAGAGATAGAGAGATAGAGAGATAGAGAGATAGAGAGATAGAGAGATAGAGAGATAGAGAGATAGAGAGATAGAGAGATAGAGAGATAGAGAGATAGAGATAGAGAGATAGAGAGATAGAGAGATGAGAGATAGAGAGATAGAGAGATAGAGAGATAGAGAGATAGAGAGATAGAGAGATAGAGAGATAGAGAGATAGAGAGATAGAGAGATAGAGAGATAGAGAGATAGAGAGATAGAGAGATAGAGAAGTAGAGAGATAGAGAGATAGAGAGATAGAGAGATAGAGAGATAGAGAGATAGAGAGATAGAGAGATAGAGAGATAGAGAGATAGAGAGATAGAGAGATAGAGAGATAGAGAGATAGAGAGATAGAGAGATAGAGAGATAGAGAGATAGAGAGATAGAGAGATAGAGAGATAGAGAGATAGAGAGATAGAGAGATAGAGAGATAGAGAGATAGAGAGATAGAGAGATAGAGAGATAGAGAGATAGAGAGATAGAGAGATAGAGAGATAGAGAGATAGAGAGATAGAGAGATAGAGAGATAGAGAGATAGAGAGATAGAGAGATAGAGAGATAGAGAGATAGAGAGATAGAGAGATATGAGAGATAGAGAGATAGAGAGATAGAGAGATAGAGAGATAGAGAGATAGAGAGATAGAGAGATAGAGAGATAGAGAGATAGAGAGATAGAGAGATAGAGAGATAGAGAGATAGAGAGATAGAGAGATAGAGAGATAGAGAGATAGAGAGATAGAGAGATAGAGAGATAGAGAGATAGAGAGATAGAGAGATAGAGAGATAGAGAGATAGAGAGAATAGAGAGATAGAGAGATAGAGAGATAGAGAGATAGAGAGATAGAGAGATGAGAGATAGAGAGATGAGAGATAGGAGAGATAGAGAGATAGAGAGATAGAGAGATAGAGAGATAGAGAGGATAGAGAGATAGAGATAGAGATAGAGAGATAGAGAGATAGAGAGATAGAGAGATAGAGAGATAGAGAGATAGAGAGATAGAGAGATAGAGAGATAGAGAGATAGAGAGATAGAGAGATAGAGAGATAGAGAGATAGAGAGATAGAGATAGAGAGATAGAGAGATAGAGAGATAGAGAGATAGAGAGATAGAGAGATAGAAAGTAGAGAGATAGAGAGATAGAGAGATAGAGAGATAGAGAGATAGAGAGATAGAGAGATAGAGAGATAGAGAGATAGAGAGATAGAGAGATAGAGAGAGAGGAGAGATAGAGAGATAGAGAGATAGAGAGATAGAGAGATAGAGAGATAGAGAGATAGAGAGATAGAGGAGATAGAGAGATAGAGAGATAGAGAGATAGAGAGATAGAGAGATAGAGAGATAGAGAGATAGAGAGATAGAGAGATAGAGAGATAGAGAGATAGAGAGATAGAGAGATAGAGAGATAGAGAGATAAGAGATAGAGAGATTAGAGAGATAGAGAGATAGAGAGATAGAGAGATAGAGAGATAGAGAGATAGAGAGATAGAGAGATAGAGAGATAGAGAGATAGAGTGATAGAGAGATAGAGAGATAGAGAGATAGAGAGATAGAGAGATAGAGACGATAGGAGAGATAAGAGAGATGAGAGATAGAGAGATAGAGAGATAGAGAGATTAGAGAGATAGAGAGATAGAGAGGATAGAGAGATAGAGAGATAGAGAATAGAGAGATTAGAGAGATAGAGAGATAGAGAGGATTGAGAGATTGAGAGATTAGAGAGTAGAGAGATAGAGAGATAGAGAGATAGAGAGATAGAGAGATAGAGAGATAGAGAGAGAGGAGAGATAGAGAGGAGAATAGAGAGATAGAGAGATAGAGAGAAAGAGAGATAGAGAGATAGAGAGATAGAGAGATAGAGAGTTAGAGAGATAGAGAGATAGAGAGATAGAGAGATAGGAGAAGAGATAGAGAGATAGAGAGATAGAGAGATAGAGAGATAGAGAGATAGAGAGATAGAGAGATAGAGAGATAGAGAGATAGAGAGATAGAGAGATAGAGAGATAGAGAGATAGAGAGATAGAGAGATAGAGAGATAGAGAGATAGAGAGATAGAGAGATAGAGAGATAGAGAGATAGAGAGATAGAGAGATAGAGAGATAGAGAGATAGAGAGATAGAGAGATAGAGAGATAGAGAGATAGAGAGATAGAGAGATAGAGAGATAGAGAGATAGAGAGATAGAGAGATAGAGAGATAGAGAGATAGAGAGATAGAGAGATAGAGAGATAGAGAGATAGAGAGATAGAGAGATAGAGAGATAGAGAGATAGAGAGATAGAGAGATAGAGAGATAGAGAGATAGAGAGATAGAGAGATAGAGAGATAGAGAGATAGAGAGATAGAGAGATAGAGAGATAGAGAGATAGAGAGATAGAGAGATAGAGAGATAGAGAGATAGAGAGATAGAGAGATAGAGAGATAGAGAGATAGAGAGATAGAGAGATAGAGAGATAGAGAGATAGAGAGATAGAGAGATAGAGAGATAGAGAGATAGAGAGATAGAGAGATAGAGAGATAGAGAGATAGAGAGATAGAGAGATAGAGAGATAGAGAGATAGAGAGATAGAGAGATAGAGAGATAGAGAGATAGAGAGATAGAGAGATAGAGAGATAGAGAGATAGAGAGATAGAGAGATAGAGAGATAGAGAGATAGAGAGATAGAGAGATAGAGAGATAGAGAGATAGAGAGATAGAGAGATAGAGAGATAGAGAGATAGAGAGATAGAGAGATAGAGAGATAGAGAGATAGAGAGATGGAGAGATGGAGAGATGGAGAGATGGAGAGATGAGAGAGATGGAGAGATGGAGAGATGGAGAGATGGAGAGATGGAGAGATGGAGAGATGGAGAGATGGAGAGATGGAGAGATGGAGAGATGGAGAGATGGAGAGATGGAGAGATGGAGAGATGGAGAGATGGAGAGATGGAGAGATGGAGAGATGGAGAGATGGAGAGATGGAGAGATGGAGAGATGGAGAGATGGAGAGATGGAGAGATGGAGAGATGGAGAGATGGAGAGATGGAGAGATGGAGAGATGGAGAGATGGAGAGATGGAGAGATGGAGAGATGGAGAGATGGAGAGATGGAGAGATGGAGAGATGGAGAGATGGAGAGATGGAGAGATGGAGAGATGGAGAGATGGAGAGATGGAGAGATGGAGAGATGGAGAGATGGAGAGATGGAGAGATGGAGAGATGGAGAGATGGAGAGATGGAGAGATGGAGAGATGGAGAGATGGAGAGATGGAGAGATGGAGAGATAGAGAGATAGAGAGATAGAGAGATAGAGAGATAGAGAGATAGAGAGATAGAGAGATAGAGAGATAGAGAGATAGAGAGATAGAGAGATAGAGAGATAGAGAGATAGAGAGATAGAGAGATAGAGAGATAGAGAGATAGAGAGATAGAGAGATAGAGAGATAGAGAGATAGAGAGATAGAGAGATAGAGAGATAGAGAGATAGAGAGATAGAGAGATAGAGAGATAGAGAGATAGAGAGATAGAGAGATAGAGAGATAGAGAGATAGAGAGATAGAGAGATAGAGAGATAGAGAGATAGAGAGATAGAGAGATAGAGAGATAGAGAGATAGAGAGATAGAGAGATAGAGAGATAGAGAGATAGAGAGATAGAGAGATAGAGAGATAGAGAGATAGAGAGATAGAGAGATAGAGAGATAGAGAGATAGAGAGATAGAGAGATAGAGAGATAGAGAGATAGAGAGATAGAGAGATAGAGAGATAGAGAGATAGAGAGATAGAGAGATAGAGAGATAGAGAGATAGAGAGATAGAGAGATAGAGAGATAGAGAGATAGAGAGATAGAGAGATAGAGAGATAGAGAGATAGAGAGATAGAGAGATAGAGAGATAGAGAGATAGAGAGATAGAGAGATAGAGAGATAGAGAGATAGAGAGATAGAGAGATAGAGAGATAGAGAGATAGAGAGATAGAGAGATAGAGAGATAGAGAGATAGAGAGATAGAGAGATAGAGAGATAGAGAGATAGAGAGATAGAGAGATAGAGAGATAGAGAGATAGAGAGATAGAGAGATAGAGAGATAGAGAGATAGAGAGATAGAGAGATAGAGAGATAGAGAGATAGAGAGATAGAGAGATAGAGAGATAGAGAGATAGAGAGATAGAGAGATAGAGAGATAGAGAGATAGAGAGATAGAGAGATAGAGAGATAGAGAGATAGAGAGATAGAGAGATAGAGAGATAGAGAGATAGAGAGATAGAGAGATAGAGAGATAGAGAGATAGAGAGATAGAGAGATAGAGAGATAGAGAGATAGAGAGATAGAGAGATAGAGAGATAGAGAGATAGAGAGATAGAGAGATAGAGAGATAGAGAGATAGAGAGATAGAGAGATAGAGAGATAGAGAGATAGAGAGATAGAGAGATAGAGAGATAGAGAGATAGAGAGATAGAGAGATAGAGAGATAGAGAGATAGAGAGATAGAGAGATAGAGAGATAGAGAGATAGAGAGATAGAGAGATAGAGAGATAGAGAGATAGAGAGATAGAGAGATAGAGAGATAGAGAGATAGAGAGATAGAGAGATAGAGAGATAGAGAGATAGAGAGATAGAGAGATAGAGAGATAGAGAGATAGAGAGATAGAGAGATAGAGAGATAGAGAGATAGAGAGATAGAGAGATAGAGAGATAGAGAGATAGAGAGATAGAGAGATAGAGAGATAGAGAGATAGAGAGATAGAGAGATAGAGAGATAGAGAGATAGAGAGATAGAGAGATAGAGAGATAGAGAGATAGAGAGATAGAGAGATAGAGAGATAGAGAGATAGAGAGATAGAGAGATAGAGAGATAGAGAGATAGAGAGATAGAGAGATAGAGAGATAGAGAGATAGAGAGATAGAGAGATAGAGAGATAGAGAGATAGAGAGATAGAGAGATAGAGAGATAGAGAGATAGAGAGATAGAGAGATAGAGAGATAGAGAGATAGAGAGATAGAGAGATAGAGAGATAGAGAGATAGAGAGATAGAGAGATAGAGAGATAGAGAGATAGAGAGATAGAGAGATAGAGAGATAGAGAGATAGAGAGATAGAGAGATAGAGAGATAGAGAGATAGAGAGATAGAGAGATAGAGAGATAGAGAGATAGAGAGATAGAGAGATAGAGAGATAGAGAGATAGAGAGATAGAGAGATAGAGAGATAGAGAGATAGAGAGATAGAGAGATAGAGAGATAGAGAGATAGAGAGATAGAGAGATAGAGAGATAGAGAGATAGAGAGATAGAGAGATAGAGAGATAGAGAGATAGAGAGATAGAGAGATAGAGAGATAGAGAGATAGAGAGATAGAGAGATAGAGAGATAGAGAGATAGAGAGATAGAGAGATAGAGAGATAGAGAGATAGAGAG
Source organism: Chirona hameri (assembly GCA_036785665.1). NCBI lineage: Eukaryota > Metazoa > Arthropoda > Thecostraca > Balanomorpha > Balanidae > Chirona > Chirona hameri. The sequence continues at coordinate 9,917 of JAXIVJ010007831.1, forward strand.
ATAGAGAGATAGAGAGATAGAGAGATAGAGAGATAGAGAGATAGAGAGATAGAGAGATAGAGAGATAGAGAGATAGAGAGATAGAGAGATAGAGAGATAGAGAGATAGAGAGATAGAGAGATAGAGAGATAGAGAGATAGAGAGATAGAGAGATAGAGAGATAGAGAGATAGAGAGATAGAGAGATAGAGAGATAGAGAGATAGAGAGATAGAGAGATAGAGAGATAGAGAGATAGAGAGATAGAGAGATAGAGAGATAGAGAGATAGAGAGATAGAGAGATAGAGAGATAGAGAGATAGAGAGATAGAGAGATAGAGAGATAGAGAGATAGAGAGATAGAGAGATAGAGAGATAGAGAGATAGAGAGATAGAGAGATAGAGAGATAGAGAGATAGAGAGATAGAGAGATAGAGAGATAGAGAGATAGAGAGATAGAGAGATAGAGAGATAGAGAGATAGAGAGATAGAGAGATAGAGAGATAGAGAGATAGAGAGATAGAGAGATAGAGAGATAGAGAGATAGAGAGATAGAGAGATAGAGAGATAGAGAGATAGAGAGATAGAGAGATAGAGAGATAGAGAGATAGAGAGATAGAGAGATAGAGAGATAGAGAGATAGAGAGATAGAGAGATAGAGAGATAGAGAGATAGAGAGATAGAGAGATAGAGAGATAGAGAGATAGAGAGATAGAGAGATAGAGAGATAGAGAGATAGAGAGATAGAGAGATAGAGAGATAGAGAGATAGAGAGATAGAGAGATAGAGAGATAGAGAGATAGAGAGATAGAGAGATAGAGAGATAGAGAGATAGAGAGATAGAGAGATAGAGAGATAGAGAGATAGAGAGATAGAGAGATAGAGAGATAGAGAGATAGAGAGATAGAGAGATAGAGAGATAGAGAGATAGAGAGATAGAGAGATAGAGAGATAGAGAGATAGAGAGATAGAGAGATAGAGAGATAGAGAGATAGAGAGATAGAGAGATAGAGAGATAGAGAGATAGAGAGATAGAGAGATAGAGAGATAGAGAGATAGAGAGATAGAGAGATAGAGAGATAGAGAGATAGAGAGATAGAGAGATAGAGAGATAGAGAGATAGAGAGATAGAGAGATAGAGAGATAGAGAGATAGAGAGATAGAGAGATAGAGAGATAGAGAGATAGAGAGATAGAGAGATAGAGAGATAGAGAGATAGAGAGATAGAGAGATAGAGAGATAGAGAGATAGAGAGATAGAGAGATAGAGAGATAGAGAGATAGAGAGATAGAGAGATAGAGAGATAGAGAGATAGAGAGATAGAGAGATAGAGAGATAGAGAGATAGAGAGATAGAGAGATAGAGAGATAGAGAGATAGAGAGATAGAGAGATAGAGAGATAGAGAGATAGAGAGATAGAGAGATAGAGAGATAGAGAGATAGAGAGATAGAGAGATAGAGAGATAGAGAGATAGAGAGATAGAGAGATAGAGAGATAGAGAGATAGAGAGATAGAGAGATAGAGAGATAGAGAGATAGAGAGATAGAGAGATAGAGAGATAGAGAGATAGAGAGATAGAGAGATAGAGAGATAGAGAGATAGAGAGATAGAGAGATAGAGAGATAGAGAGATAGAGAGATAGAGAGATAGAGAGATAGAGAGATAGAGAGATAGAGAGATAGAGAGATAGAGAGATAGAGAGATAGAGAGATAGAGAGATAGAGAGATAGAGAGATAGAGAGATAGAGAGATAGAGAGATAGAGAGATAGAGAGATAGAGAGATAGAGAGATAGAGAGATAGAGAGATAGAGAGATAGAGAGATAGAGAGATAGAGAGATAGAGAGATAGAGAGATAGAGAGATAGAGAGATAGAGAGATAGAGAGATAGAGAGATAGAGAGATAGAGAGATAGAGAGATAGAGAGATAGAGAGATAGAGAGATAGAGAGATAGATAGAGAGATAGAGAGATAGAGAGATAGAGAGATAGAGAGATAGAGAGATAGAGAGATAGAGAGATAGAGAGATAGAGAGATAGAGAGATAGAGAGATAGAGAGATAGAGAGATAGAGAGATAGAGAGATAGAGAGATAGAGAGATAGAGAGATAGAGAGATAGAGAGATAGAGAGATAGAGAGATAGAGAGATAGAGAGATAGAGAGATAGAGAGATAGAGAGATAGAGAGATAGAGAGATAGAGAGATAGAGAGATAGAGAGATAGAGAGATAGAGAGATAGAGAGATAGAGAGATAGAGAGATAGAGAGATAGAGAGATAGAGAGATAGAGAGATAGAGAGATAGAGAGATAGAGAGATAGAGAGATAGAGAGATAGAGAGATAGAGAGATAGAGAGATAGAGAGATAGAGAGATAGAGAGATAGAGAGATAGAGAGATAGAGAGATAGAGAGATAGAGAGATAGAGAGATAGAGAGATAGAGAGATAGAGAGATAGAGAGATAGAGAGATAGAGAGATAGAGAGATAGAGAGATAGAGAGATAGAGAGATAGAGAGATAGAGAGATAGAGAGATAGAGAGATAGAGAGATAGAGAGATAGAGAGATAGAGAGATAGAGAGATAGAGAGATAGAGAGATAGAGAGATAGAGAGATAGAGAGATAGAGAGATAGAGAGATAGAGAGATAGAGAGATAGAGAGATAGAGAGATAGAGAGATAGAGAGATAGAGAGATAGAGAGATAGAGAGATAGAGAGATAGAGAGATAGAGAGATAGAGAGATAGAGAGATAGAGAGATAGAGAGATAGAGAGATAGAGAGATAGAGAGATAGAGAGATAGAGAGATAGAGAGATAGAGAGATAGAGAGATAGAGAGATAGAGAGATAGAGAGATAGAGAGATAGAGAGATAGAGAGATAGAGAGATAGAGAGATAGAGAGATAGAGAGATAGAGAGATAGAGAGATAGAGAGATAGAGAGATAGAGAGATAGAGAGATAGAGAGATAGAGAGATAGAGAGATAGAGAGATAGAGAGATAGAGAGATAGAGAGATAGAGAGATAGAGAGATAGAGAGATAGAGAGATAGAGAGATAGAGAGATAGAGAGATAGAGAGATAGAGAGATAGAGAGATAGAGAGATAGAGAGATAGAGAGATAGAGAGATAGAGAGATAGAGAGATAGAGAGATAGAGAGATAGAGAGATAGAGAGATAGAGAGATAGAGAGATAGAGAGATAGAGAGATAGAGAGATAGAGAGATAGAGAGATAGAGAGATAGAGAGATAGAGAGATAGAGAGATAGAGAGATAGAGAGATAGAGAGATAGAGAGATAGAGAGATAGAGAGATAGAGAGATAGAGAGATAGAGAGATAGAGAGATAGAGAGATAGAGAGATAGAGAGATAGAGAGATAGAGAGATAGAGAGATAGAGAGATAGAGAGATAGAGAGATAGAGAGATAGAGAGATAGAGAGATAGAGAGATAGAGAGATAGAGAGATAGAGAGATAGAGAGATAGAGAGATAGAGAGATAGAGAGATAGAGAGATAGAGAGATAGAGAGATAGAGAGATAGAGAGATAGAGAGATAGAGAGATAGAGAGATAGAGAGATAGAGAGATAGAGAGATAGAGAGATAGAGAGATAGAGAGATAGAGAGATAGAGAGATAGAGAGATAGAGAGATAGAGAGATAGAGAGATAGAGAGATAGAGAGATAGAGAGATAGAGAGATAGAGAGATAGAGAGATAGAGAGATAGAGAGATAGAGAGATAGAGAGATAGAGAGATAGAGAGATAGAGAGATAGAGAGATAGAGAGATAGAGAGATAGAGAGATAGAGAGATAGAGAGATAGAGAGATAGAGAGATAGAGAGATAGAGAGATAGAGAGATAGAGAGATAGAGAGATAGAGAGATAGAGAGATAGAGAGATAGAGAGATAGAGAGATAGAGAGATAGAGAGATAGAGAGATAGAGAGATAGAGAGATAGAGAGAGAGAGATACAGATACAGATACAGATACAGATACAGATACAGATACAGATACAGATACAGATACAGATACAGATACAGATACAGATACAGATACAGATACAGATACAGATACAGATACAGATACAGATACAGATACAGATACAGATACAGATACAGATACAGATACAGATACAGATACAGATACAGATACAGATACAGATACAGATACAGATACAGATACAGATACAGATACAGATACAGATACAGATACAGATACAGATACAGATACAGATACAGATACAGATACAGATACAGATACAGATACAGATACAGATACAGATACAGATACAGATACAGATACAGATACAGATACAGATACAGATACAGATACAGATACAGATACAGATACAGATACAGATACAGATACAGATACAGATACAGATACAGATACAGATACAGATACAGATACAGATACAGATACAGATACAGATACAGATACAGATACAGATACAGATACAGATACAGATACAGATACAGATACAGATACAGATACAGATACAGATACAGATACAGATACAGATACAGATACAGATACAGATACAGATACAGATACAGATACAGATACAGATACAGATACAGATACAGATACAGATACAGATACAGATACAGATACAGATACAGATACAGATACAGATACAGATACAGATACAGATACAGATACAGATACAGATACAGATACAGATACAGATACAGATACAGATACAGATACAGATACAGATACAGATACAGATACAGATACAGATACAGATACAGATACAGATACAGATACAGATACAGATACAGATACAGATACAGATACAGATACAGATACAGATACAGATACAGATACAGATACAGATACAGATACAGATACAGATACAGATACAGATACAGATACAGATACAGATACAGATACAGATACAGATACAGATACAGATACAGATACAGATACAGATACAGATACAGATACAGATACAGATACAGATACAGATACAGATACAGATACAGATACAGATACAGATACAGATACAGATACAGATACAGATACAGATACAGATACAGATACAGATACAGATACAGATACAGATACAGATACAGATACAGATACAGATACAGATACAGATACAGATACAG
>JAXIVJ010007831.1:20000-58583 GCA_036785665.1 Chirona hameri
CTGCACCAGGTCGCGAGCACTGAGCCAACCGAGTTTCTCTAACAGATCCGATACATGATCAATTTTTTTGCGGCCGAAAATAACTTTTGCTGCATAGTTAATATTTTTGTTGGATCCGGGATAAGTCCGGGACTGACTTCCGGGACTGACTTCCGGGATCCGGGACTGACTTGGCAAAATTAAGCTGAAAACCTATGCTTTTTAGAAAATCAACAATTCCTGACAGCTCCGCGGCGGTACGAGACAGAAACAAAAAGTCATCCAAGTACGCCAGACCAACAACACCAGGAAAACGAGCGCGAATAACCTGTACCGTGGCACACGAAAACCATTGCATTTCACTTGGAGCTGTACTTAACCCCATAGGAAGTTTACAAAATAAATACGTTTTCCCACAATACAAAACTCCAAAATGCTCCTGGGTCGATGGAGCCAAAGGGATGTGGTAGAAGCCGTCCCGAAGGTCAAGCTTAATAGCAAAGCGATACCCGTCAGCAGACGCCTGAAGGGCTCGCTCTACTGACGGCAGCGCACACGGACGACGCGACATATACGGAGTTAATGACGACAGGTTGTATACCAAACGCGCCACCGTTGCCGTCTTCGCTACCGCGAACAGGGGGTAGCAGGCGCGCGGCCGTCCAGGCGCCAGCACACCCGCCGACACAAAGTCCGCCACGGCCTCGGTCATCAAGTCCGAACGCGGCGTCGGACGCCACACGGAAGGCACCGCCGCAGGCACACGGACACGCAGACCCCGTGACAACACACTGCACACACGAGGATGGCCCGAAAACATGGCCGAGTCTACCCGCACGGGCACCGGCGGCCGCACCCGAGACGCACTATCCACCGGCAGCCGACGAGAACCGATGAAGCTCAACGGAGACTCGCCGGCCGCCGGCAGGCCCGCGCCGTCAACGGCCGCCAGATCCGGAGACGGCGGCCCAGGAGCCGCGGCGCCGCCGGCAACGAGCAGCTCCACCAGCCCCCGACAGATGGCAGCAGCAGCAGCCGGACCGGCGCAGAGCGAAGGCCGGTCGCCGCCATCCCGCCGCCACTCTTCCTCCTCCTCTTCCTCTTCCTTCTCTTCCTCCCCCTCCCCGGCTGAAACGAACACCGGGGGCCCGGGGACGCCGCTCGCGCCACGCACCGGCGCAGCAGGGCCCGCGCCGACCAGCGGCGGCGCCCCCCGCCCCGGCTCGGAGGCCGGGGCGCTCCCCCCGGCCGAGAACAGCGCCGGAGGGCCCGCGGGCGGCGAGGGGCCGGAGTGGGGCACCGAGACCGTAGCCCCCCATGCCGCCCGCAGAGCCGCCCTAATTCGCGCGGCGCGGCGCGGCCGCCGACGCAGCGTCCCTGGGCGGCGGGCGCAAGCCAGACGGCCGGGAGGGCCGCCCCCGCCACTGGGCGGGAGGCACGGCGGCCGGGCGGGGTCTGGCGGCGGCCGGCTGGGCGGCCGCCGGGCTGAGTTGGATGCCGAGCCGATCCATGTCCGCCGTCCTTGCGTCGCTGACGGCGGCCGCCCAGCCGTGGTGCGCCACGATCAGAAACAGGCGCACTCGACCCCAGTACCAGCCACGCTGGTCCGCGGGAGGGCCAGCGCCGTCACTGATCATTAGCAGGCCGCCAACTTCTTCTCTCTCTCTGGTGCCGTAGTTCGATGAGCCGGCAAGCTGCTCTCTCGCAGGTCGGCTAACCAAAGCCGCCGCTGGGAGGCGGTCGGCCCGGCCTGTGCGTCATCGAACGCGTCCTCCACCTTCCCCGCATCGCCGACGCTGCCATCGACAGCCCCGCCCGTCACCAGGCCGGCGGCGGTCAGACGGACGATGACAGCCTCGACGATGTCGTCGATCTCGCCCCCGGTCCGGTCCGAGTCTCGAATGCTGGAGCGTAAACGGCGGGTGGGTGACGCCATGGCCGATTGGCGCACCGCCGGTAGTCCGTGCTGCAGGAGTCCGGGGCCGCGGCAGCCACTTAAGTCACCACACCTCCTCTCGTACGTCTATTCTCAACAGGGACAGAGTCGAGACTCATAAAAACAAGGATAATTTTGCATAATGTAAATGTTTTTTGTTGTATTATATAAAATGCGAAATTAACTAAAAAATGATTAAAAACTAGAACAATTCAGCTCATGTCCTTGTAGTTGTGACGTCACGACACTAGTGAAATTCGTATCCGGAAATGACGCTAACGCGACATCTTCTGCGCGGCGGCAAAAATATGGCGTGATATGTGATAAATACGTTCGAGAGTTAATGCATGCGCGAACCTGAATCGGAGCGTCTCAGTAGTGATTCGTTTTGAAAAGTCTATGTCTTCCGCAGTTTTTTTTTTAGAGTTGTAGCCTATCGTATATTTTGGGTCTAAAAATGTCAACAGTTATACCTAAGCTTACTAGTCCGCAACCTGAGTTGTTTTAAGAAATAACAGCGTGAGCGTGCAGCGCAGTTGCACAAAAAAAAACTCCAATGGAGTTATAGGAATCCCGATCAGAGCGACATTGGGTGATTTGGTTCGAAGTGTTTGTATTCATTCAATGTTTGATGGTTATGGAGTTGAGATTTGATACTTTCACTGTGTAAAGATGTCAAAAGTTCCGAAACGCAACAGTTTAGAAACTGAGTTTCAAAAGGCAACCTCCCAGAACCTACCCAATCATGGAGCGTCGGCTGTTGCACACTTCTTGCAAGCTTCTGATGAATTTGTGTCTGCAGAGTTCAGGTGCAAGAAGATGGAGAGGTGAGTACTTTACATATGCCTTCCTAACGCTTTTGACATGTTCGAAATATAACTGGAAAAAACATGAGAACGAAAAGTAACAGCGTTTTTTTCTGCTAGATTTGGTGACGTGAGTTTAGGCAAGGTTAGGTAAAATTGATTACATTTGCCGGCATGCATCTTTCCAATAAACTAAGATTTTCACAACAATATAACACACCTTACTTCATTATAACCATTAAAACGCATTTTTGGGTGATGACCGAGCGGGCGCGCACTGGTAAAGCTAAAACAGGTTTGAAATATGAAACTGTACGGGAGCACACGTGGTAGTAACACATAGTCCTTTTAGTCCTTTTAGTCTCCCAAAATAATTACCAGGCCTTCATGCATGCCAACATACAAATTAAGTTTGATTAAATTGTACATGATCTCCTTTCTCGAATCCGCCAAAAGGGAGTACGTCCTGAGCGCTGCATGCTTCAGCGTATACAAAACGAATGCTTAGATAAATGAAGCCTTTTTTGATCAAGAACGATTTTTTTTCATTTCGACGTCTGCGGGTGCCACGCCCTGTGGTGCCATCCCTATCAGAACGCATCATAACACAATCAAACTTGATTTGATGGTCCTATCCAATGGTGAAAACCCGATCTCAATTGGAGCAGTGGTTGTAAAGTTATTAGCTTCCGAAAAGCGTCTGTATGGCCGGGTCGGGCCGGGTCCAATGTAAATTTGTCTAGTAAGTTGACGAGAAACCTCACTGGCGCTTCGCGGGTCCGCTCGGGTACTAGCAAAACCACTTTAATGCGTATATGCGTCAAAAGTGCCGTCACAAATCAGTAGTGTCGTGACGTCACAAACAAAATGAGGAATGTTAAAAAATATGAGAAGTTAAGAGGAAGTTTTAGGACAGAAGTCGACGTCTAAGATGTGTGTGAGAAGTATATCGATAAATCCGGAAAGATACGCCGAATTTTTATCGTCAACTTATTAGACAAATTTACATTTGTCCCGGCCCGAACCGACCCGAACCGGCCCGAACCGGCCCGAACCGGCCCGAACCGGCCATACAGACGCTTTTTGGAAGCTAATAACTTTGCAATCAATGCTCCGATTGAGATCGGGTGTTCACCATTGGATAGGACCATCAAATCAATTTGTATTTTGGTATGGTGCGTTCTGATAGGCGTGGTACCACAGCGCGTGGCAGCTGCAGACGTCGAAATGAACAAAAATCATTCTTGATCAAAACAAAAATGGCTTGATTTAATCAAGCATTCGTGTTGTATACGCTGAAGCATGTAGCGCTCAGGACGTACTCCCTTTTGGCGGATTCGAGAAAGGAGATCATTAACAATTTAAGAAAACTTGGTTTGTATGTTGGCATGCATGGAGGCCTGCCAATTTTTGCTGGAGGACTAAAAGGACTAAAAGGACTATGTGTTACTACCACGTGTGCTCCCGTACCGTTTCATATTTCAAACCTGTTATAGCTTTACCGGAACGCGCCCGCTCGGTCATCGCCCAAAAAGGCGTTTTACTGGTGCGTAAAAACCCACTCCTGTACCCAACCCCATTATGGAAGACGTATGTTGTTACATTAAGAGGATAAGATTCAGTTTAACTACCCTTGTTACGCTGAAACCATTTGTGTTCTTGTGTAGGTGTGTATGTATGCTGGGGCGGGGCATGGAGACACGGCGATTTCGTCCGGGCGATATTTTCCCTCCATGACAACCCGAAAGACGCAGCAACAAACAAGAACCAGAACAACAACAAGCGCCCTGAAAAACAACGACATTGCTGAAACAAAATCGAGGCAACATTAAGACAAAAGACAAGGAACCCATTCAAATATATATATTAACGACACCTCAGCGCCAATTCCAGCACAGCAGCGGACAGAGAGCATATATGCAAAGCATTACGATTCAAACGAGTCAAAGTGCTCTGAAGTCATTAACTCACCGTTAGGTATCAGGCGCATTCCGCATTCTGGATTCGGGCGGAGGCAAATGACCGAGCCGGCCACGACCCGACCCCGAGGGGCACTGGCGCCCGGAAGCGCACGCGATTGGGCGAGCCCGCGCGGGTCACGTGACAGGTCGTCCGTGACGTCACGTCCGCCGGTCGCTGCCGCAGCACCAAGTACGGACAAGTAACTAAAAATGCGAGAGATAATGCTAACGAAACGAAACAAGCGTTAAATAAATAAAAAATCAAGCGAGACGCAATTTAAATTCGCATTGCCTACGTGCCACGTATGTGCCTACGTAACTCAAATTTACCGCGAATAAGTATATAATAAATAAATAATAATAATTAAAGCTCTGTTTGGTGACTGAGCTATGTCCACTTTGTTCAACGAAGATAATTACCGTAAAATTGCAGCTGTGGGTAACAATGTCTTGTTTGCAGTGCTGGTACCGGTGCCAGTGCCACATCCTCACTCAGTCTTCGTCTGTACAATCAGCTCTGTTTGCGGTGACATGCTGTGACCGATTGTTTACGTGTTCGGGGCGTTTTGGAGCAGTTTTTTGGCGGACCGTTTTAAGCGTCGCTTGTTAGGGCTGTTTACACAGTGTGACTCGGTAATTGTTAGTATTGCGAACTGGTGTGAAGTTGTGCACCCTATGTGCCGTCCACGTCATACCAACGGAGTGGCTGTGTGGCTGGTGTGAAGTGGACCCTATGTACTGTCCACGTCATACCAACGAAGTGGCGGTGGATTCTTCCGCTCATTCATTCAGTTCTGAGTGTATTTCAATGTGTATGGGCCGCAAACAAAGCATTATTTAGAATGTGCCACCCAGAGAAAAGGTTTCAGTGAGGTTATGTATAGTTTATTCACATAATTATAACAAGTAGCTCACAGTAAAAACGGATTTACAATTAGCACACACACAACAGCTTAACACGAGTCTGACACTAATTGTGCTTATCACCATCAAGCACTGACTTATCAAGCATATCTCCACCAATGAGAATAAGTAACTGGAGAGTTTGTATTGGGTCACAGTTAAATCGTACCGACGCGCCAACAAAATATAAATGATGGCACAACATTCAAACCGTCTTCGAATATGACACCAACTTGGGGATATCTTACAAGAAGACTCTGCAAAAATATGATTAATGTTTAGCATAACACCTCACAAAATATGTTGACAGAATGCAACATGCCAAATAATCACGAGAAAATGTTTGTTTTTCTCTCAATAGTTTATGCTCCATGCGTCAGCATTGCTCGCTTCTCGTGCTCAACGTGCTCAACAACACTCTGAGAATCCGCCACCTCTGGCACAAAGTCTGCTCTTATCACTGAGTGCGCCGAGATGTAGTCGAGTCTCATCAGGTCCCGGAAGGCCTCCAGGTCTGTATCGGCCACGTTGGCGATGCAGGGCAGGTCGAGGTGCTGACATTGCCGGGTCAGCTCCGCCACCGCCAGCCGCTGGAGGTCACCGCCCCTGTCGGCCTCCTCCGAGGAGGCGCCGAACCTCAGCACGCCCTGCCTGCTGACCAGAGCCCAGGCAGCGGGCGACTCACGAGATTCGGCAGGGAGGAACACTCCGACTGACAGCCGGGTGTCCACCGCCTCCTGAAGCGGGCTGTTGGCGACTCTCCAGTGGCGCCGCAGTCTGGCCAGGTGACGCTGCTGCAGCTGCCGGACCGCCACCCCTACCCGCGGGACGGCGCCCGCGAGGCACGGCAGGCTCGGATGTCTCGCGAACAGCCTCCGCTCGTCTCTGAATGAGACATGGACCCCGTGATCAGCCGCCACGGTAGCCAGCACCGGCGCCAGGCCGAGGCTGACGCCCTCGGCGCGTAGTGAGGTCCTCCAGAGGGCGCTCAGCTGCGGCGCGCGCAGTAGCCCCTCCAGGCGTCGCTGGCTGGCTGGGTCGTCCCTCGCGCACACGTCCAGCGTCGCGAGCTGCGGGACCTCGCGGGTGACGGTCACTACAGCGGAGTCCGGCGCGTCGCCCCCGGCGGCGAAAATCTCGAACGGCACGGTGTTGATGCGTCTGAGCAGCAGTTGCAATAGACTGCGGGTGTGGAGACCGTACGCTCCGTACCTCTCCAGACGGGGTAGCAGGGCGGAGATGTGCTCCAGAGACAACTGCGCGACACGCTCCACACCCATGGCGGCGGTGTGCGGGAAGGAACCAGACGGCTAAGACACTCGGCCAGATACAGTACGCAGGCGGACTGAGAAAGCCAAGCGGCTGAGACACTCGGCCAGATACAGTACGCAGGTGGACTGAGAGAGCCAAGCGGCTGAGACACTCGGCCAGATACAGTACGCAGGCGGACTGAGAGAGCCAAGCGGCTGAGACACTAGGCCAGATACAGTACGCAGGCGGACTGAGAGAGCCAAGCGGCTGAGACACTCGGCCAGATACAGTACGCAGGCAGACTGAGAGAGCCAAGCGCCTGATATACCCGGACAGCACCAAGACGTGACGGCGGAACGGAGCGCACTGGCGAGCGAGGCATGAGCGGCGCGTCAAATACTACCCGAATGGTAAACAATGTCGCCAGAGCTCCGCGCGCGCCTGCCACTCCGTCACGCGACATCTCCGCATTTTCTGCTGAGTTATCTGGGCAGTGCCGATGACGCACAGGACACGTTCATAAAGTCAAGAGAACTGGTGCAAACTGGTGCAGCCCGGCGCAATGCTGTATTCTAGACACTTCTTCGCTGGTGTTTAGATTTGAGACCGTGCTGTAACCGGACTTCTGCGGAGTGAAGGTCACGAACTGCCAGGCGCCGGGGCCATCTGTCGATTTCCAGCAGTTGCTCGGCGGGCTGTTGGCGGGGGCAGCACTTCTGATATTTGATTTAATTGTGATTTTGCTCATCTGTATGTACATCATTTCCGTTACGCACTTTGTAATGTATTGCTTTCGTTTCTAGTTACTGTTAAGTTCCAAGGGAGAGGCGCTTTGATTTAAGCTGTTGCTTTTGCGCCAATCCACTAATTGTTTTTCGTTGTGTATGACATTTTCTGTTCATAAAATATCATGGACTGAACTGAACGGGCAGGTCCTGTGGCCAATGTGTGTCTCACGCGTGTCTTAGAAGGGCGCGTGATTGGCTCTATGACAAGAATGTGTGTGTGTGTGTGTGATGCGTGTCTTGTATTTTGACTATGGCGTGCCTGTGTGCAGACTTGTCAATGATTCAATGTGAATCGACTACTTTTGATTGAATCATTCTTATTTCAAATGAATGACTGATTAATCGATTCACCTCATGCGCAAACCTGTTGTGAGTCACTGATTGAATCATTCATTCAGAGAAAATAGGCTGATTGAATCATTCATTGTTCAAAGAATCATTCTTTTTTGGTCGAACAGCATAAACTGTCCACAAAATATGCCAGCGGCCCAGCATTCATCTGTGCCCTGTGGACAAACCAGGCACTTAATGGCCAATTATATGAGCTCTGTGTCCTGAGCTGTAGCCTGTAATTCATCTATGCGTAAAGAAAGCGAGGCTTTGTGTCCAACTCCAGTGGGCACAAAGCCACTGTTCAATCAGCCCTAACTAGGTGAATACCTTGGAACTGGTAGGGCTAGGGGTAGGTACCTAAATACTTAGAAAAGGTAACTAACTCATACTTTGGTTCATAAACCACACAGTACACGCACACCTTTTTCACACGAAAAATTATCAAAAGGTACCCACCTTTTCCTAATTTCTAGGCTATACCATATCAAAAACTAAATCATAAACAAACATTTGCATGACCTCCGCATGCCCCAAATATCACTGTCGCATAGGCGCCGCTTTATTCCACATCATGCTTTATAAAAAAAAAAAATCATACCTAATGCAAAATCAAAATAAATGTTCTATTCGCTTAAAAAAGTGAAACGTAAAGTCATTAATGCTTTTGGAACTTGGAATTTGCAATTATAATAAATATTATAAATATCATTTTATAATCAAAATAAACAACACGCGTGTCCAATTGGCTCACATTCACATTCACATTCGGAAATACATTCGCGGACTATTTGGATTGGCTTCAAAATTGGTACACAGATAGATCACGACCTAGTGATCATTCTGGTAAAATCTTAGAGTCTCACATTTAAAATCAAAGGAGTTAGAGCAGGTCATATGTTTAAGGTCAAACAGCAGACTATTCTGATGTGCATGCAAATTGACACACAGGTAGAGCATGACCCCCCTATCACGCTCATAAAATCTTAGAGTCGCACATTCAAAATCAAAGGATTTAGACAAAGGAGTCGACACTTCCCTTTAATGTTGAGTGATTGAATCAAGATTGAATCATTCATTATGGTAATGTTGAGTGATTGAATCATGATTGAATCATTCATTATGGCAATGTTGAGTGATTGAATCATTATTGAATCATTCATTATGGTAATGTTGAGTGATTGAATCATGATTGAATCATTCATTGTGGTCCGTGAATCACTGTGAATCGACTCATGACAAATATCAATCATTGACAAGTCTGCCTGTGTGTATTGATACAAACCGCCTCTTTGTGTGAAAATGGCGCGTTGCAGCGTTTTCCTGGTCTCGACATTGCGGGCCTATAACATTCATCAGACTAATTTATCGGGATGATTTTTGCACAGATAAAACCTTCATGTTTTTGCTACAATAGGTACTTCATATCGCCGAGCTTCACTATATTGTTTATCTTCATACAGCTGATTAAAAACAGCTGATTATTTCATACAGCTGATTAAAAAATATTATTCATTACGAACGAGCGCTTCGCGCTCGCTCGTCTTTCCCTGGTATATGGGAAAAATCTGAATATGAGCGGCCCGGCCCGACCCGGCCCGTGGCGACGCTTTTGAGAAGCTTATATCTCTGCAACCACACGTCCGATTGACAAGCGGGCTTCTTTACTTAGCAGCCCCATCCAACCTACCCTGTTTGAGACAGGTGCTCACTCATGTGGGCGACTATCACTGCGCGTGGAACGTGCCGCGTGAGGGGTGTTGAAAAGTGTTTTCTCGCAAAAACTCTGCAACAGCTGAGCCGATTGTGTTCAAATTTGGTGTGTGGTTAGGGACCTCTCAGCCGCCACTTTCCCACAAGTCAGGAGTGGGGTGCCTCTGCACGTGCGGACGTGCACACCCCTATTATATATCTCAGGAACGGCTGAGACCATTGTGTTCGAATTTGGTGTGTGTTGTTAGGGACCTTTCAGCCGCCGCCTTTCCACCAGTCAGGGATCGGGTGCCTCTGCACGTGCGCACGTGCTCACCCCTATTCTATATCTCAGTAACGGTTGAGCCGTTTGTGTTCAAATTCAGTGTGTGGTTAGGGACCTCTCAGCCGCCTCTCCCACAAGTCAGGGGTGGGGTGCCTCTGCACGTGTGCACGTGCGCACCTTTTTTTGTAGTTGATACTGAAGTACGACTGTCACAATACGCCGATGACCTGATCGTGTTTTCACGCGCTGGGCTCGACCCGATTAAAGGGATCCTGTATGAACTAGACAAATTCACAAAAGTGTCTACCTTACGCATAAACATAGAAGAAAAAAATGTCTCCAAATAGGTAAGACAGTTGACACGTCATTTCTTGCAAATTTCGGACTAAATGAAGTAAGCGACCTCAAAGTCCTAGGCATATTGTACAACAGTTCAAACACAAATATTACAAGGCGAAACATCACTACAATACTACCTAAGATCTCTCAAGAAGTTGCACAATGGAAACGCAGAAATCCTACTTTAACCCTCGCCCTACGGGAGCTTTTTTCACCTTCGCCCTACGGAGGGGACCTGACAAGCCCCCCCCCATGTTAACTTCCAAACCAAGCAACTTAGAGCAATGCGGTAAGAACCAGCATGTTGCCTGTCATGAGAGGAATCTAACAGTATGCGATTTTTAGGTTTCAGGTCAACGGGTGACCTTCCAGGTCAAGTGAATGACCTCGGATTTATCACGTCCAGAACAGCGATTTTGCTCTTAAGAAAACCTCAAAATTAGGAATTGATAAATGTAAATAAAAAGGCATGTTCCTAGACCAAGTTTGGCTCAGAAATACACAAAGGTAATTATTTGTTCGTATCTTGTCCAAAAATGTAAAAAAACGTGAATTTTAAAAATGACGACATCAGTTTCTTACACTTAGGAAGCCATCACTCAGTCAAAAATGAAGATATTGCTTTGAAATTTGGTATGGGTATTTCCCATACTCAGTTGTCACACATATATTCCGGTTTTTTAATAACTTCGAAAATTTTGATTTTGTGGGGATTTTTCAAAAAAAAAAGTTTATTTTTTATTTTAGGGGTCAAAAACCCAAAATTGTGAAAATCGAAGATAGCCATTGTAAAAAAATATGTCATTTTGCATCTTTGGTAAATTGCGTTTGCAATTTGCTTTAAAACTCTGTTTTCTACGATTTTCCCAATATTTCTAATTTGTTTACCAACATGACGTAATCAAAACATTTTTATCTCTCAAAATTCTTGACTAATTTCAATTAAATTTTTACAACCTACGTATAATTGTTGTAAACTCAGCTACCAAAAATGTCAGCAAGGTGCACCTTATGTGTCAAAAGTTATTCAAGAAAAACCTCATGGGGGGCCTGTCAGGCCCCCCGTAGGGCGAGGCTTAATAGGCAAAATAACTGTAGTGAAAGCGATGTTAATCTCAAAACTGGTACATATATTTTCAGCACTACCAAATCCAGCTGAAGATGACATTAAGAACATAAACAATGTGTTGTACAGATTTATATGGAACGATGGGCCCGACAAAATAAAAAGAATTAGGTTAGTGCAAAACTATGATCGTGGTGGGTTGAGAATGGTACAAATAGCTTCGTTCATTAAAAGTTTAAAGGTAACTTGGCTGAAAAGGTTGTACTGGACGAACTCAAATGTGATGTGGGCAAACAATGTGAAAGAAAAACTACCTCCCATAGACGACCTAGTTTGCTTCGGAACAATAAAACTTAGAGATATCGCAAGAAACAAACTTAAAAACAGATTTGGGTGTGATGTCGTAAATGGTTGGGCGGACTTCTGTGCCATTTTTTCGTACCGTACCCTCACAGTTACTTACGGAAAAACTTTGGTTTTCGGATCACACCAAATGTAAAAGGACCATTGTAAAGGAGTGGAACGATAAGGGTTTACGGTTCCTTGCCGACTTATATTGTAACGAGACTGGATCACTGCATAACAGTAACACTTTATGTACGTTATTCAACATAAATATGACTTTTCTTTGCTACTCCTCCTTAATCAGGAGCATTCCAAATTACACTCGGAGCCCTAACTCTGTCTGTAAAACCTCATATCCTATATTGCCATATAAAATAGCACTACTTGCTAGGAAATCAAACATTTCACGATTAGCATACAATGAATGAATTAACGCAATGAGTGAAATAAAGAACACATGTCAGACACCCCTTGAGCGTAAATGGTGTAGAGACATCGGTTATATGAACGAAGGGACCATGCACGATATACGCCTCTCCACAAAAAATACTTATTTGCAAACTTTCCATTACCGTATAGTTTCAAGAATAATATCCACCAACACATTTTTGTACCGAATAGGAATATCGGAAAGTCCACTGTGTACTTTTTGTAAATCTTCAAATGAAACCATTTGTCACATACTGTGGGACTGTGCCTTAGTGCAAGACTATATAAGAGAAATATTGCTATATTAAAAAAAAAATTATAACTTAAATATAAATGTTACAGTCCAATCGTGGTTTTTCCCGTCTCGAAGATGAAAGCGAACTATACACACTGATTACGACCATAGCTAAGGTAGTAATATTCAAAGCAAAATATAAAGGACATCACCCAAGCATACAACAATTTCACGCACCGATTAAACTAGAAGCCCTGAAGGAAGAACAATGCGCCATGCGGAAAAAGCCGAGAGATAAATTCATGCAAAAATGGGGAAAAATCTCTAAAATATTGTCACAACCATTATAGCACTATCGCCTCCTCAGTCAACATTGTCCACCCATCCTCGTCCTAATCCTGTCACATGTTTAACGGGTGCTTCGATCGCTGCGAGATGCCGGCAGGGCTGTCGCGGGTGGCAATGGCGGCGCACTCGCTGCCTGGACCCGGCGGCCTGACCCGCCCGTCGCTTTTCGCCCGATCGTTTTGTGTTGCCGCTGTTTTGACTGTCCCTGCCCCTCGCAGCTACGCGCCCTAACCCATCAAGAAAGAAGACTGTCCCTGCCCGCTGTTTCGGCTGCCGCCGGCGCCGCCGGCGGTTTCGGCGCTGTCGCCGCTGTTGTATTGTTATGTACAGTGTGCACCAAACTTCTGTTTACACCTGTCGCGCAACATTTAGAGGTTTGTGTGCGTATTACAAATGCTGTTGACTGTTACGCCAGTAGGGTTGCCAGTAAATTATGAACATGTTAGTTGAACAAACTGAAGAAGAAAAAAACTGAAGAAAAAAACAATGTATGCATATTTGTGTGTTCGTTTGACGTCTGTATTTCCTAATGATGTTGTCATTTTATTTCTATATATACCGGGAGTGACATCAAATGTATACATTCCAGAACGGAAAATCATTTTGGCCCCGCCTTACCCAACCGGGCCAACCTGAGACTGGCCCTAGCAAGGGCCGGTCGGCCGGCCGGGCGCGCGGCGCGCCAGTCTAACAGACTGACGGGTCGCGCGCCCGGCCGGCCGATGGGGGCACTGCCATGCGACGTCGTGCGAGGCAGTGTCGGGCGGGGGCTGCGGCCTATCTGGAGCGCCGGGGAGGTACCCCACAGCTCACCCCGGCCGGGGCGGTAACCCCCAGACCTTCCCGGAGCCGGGACGGTTTTGCCAACGTCGCGGGCACCGTTCCGGCTTGGCCAGGCGGGCCGCACAGATACTGATGATGCAATGTTCGTGTTCATGTGTGTATGTTTGATGCTTTTTTATTGAGTTTTCCGAAATATATTATATAAAAAAAGACAAACTGAGAAGAAAAAAATAGATGGCATTATTGCTTTCTAGCATGCAGTTGGAGAACTATATAGGCCGGAGTCGGAGTTGGAGTCGGAGTCCGAGTCGGAGTCGATTTTTTTTCAGACCGGAGTCGGAGTCAGAGTCGGAGTCGGGAGTTGCTAAAATTCAGTCATCTCCGCAGCCCTGGTTTATAGTGCAATCTCTGATAGAAATGTTGTATTAAACGCAGTGTCGTTTTCCAGCTTCCTGACTAAAAGATCAGCCTACTGAAACAACTGCGTTATCGTTATGACTGCGTCTTTCTCTGACACTATAAATGTAACGCTTTCATCTACCTATAAATGTAACGCTTCTCTCTTGCCTTCAGCTTACTCTTTTCTTTGCATTCTTTATTAGGTAAAACAGATTGGAGTTGCACGCACACAAACCATAATATCAGGCTCAGACTTCTTCTCCCTGATCTATAAATGTATGTATGTATCTATAAATATCATATCTAAAATCAGACACTTTACTTATCACGTTTATTTCATATTACTTCGTTATAGCATGCACATGTCATACTAACGCACATCAAATCTACTAGGTTTCTCTTCGTCACTCCAAAATGCGATAAACTAGCATTCGACGTTGGCTAATGCATATATCACAGTGCTCAATCTATTTAAAAGAGAATAAGAATAAACCTCCTGAAGTTGTAAGCAACGCGTATCTGCCTATTACAACTTGCATCGCTATAGCCATAACATTTTCACTCGCAGGTTGTAAGCTGGAAAGCTTCTTCAAGAATTATCAACAGCCCGAGCCCATACGGAATAGCCCATGAAATCTAAGCATTTTTATCCCGTAAGGGATTTTCCGTTTTGGAATGTATACATTTGATGTCACTCCCGGTATATAGAAATAAAATGGCAACATCATTAGGAAATATAGACGTCAAACGAACACCATAGGAACTTCATTTCTCCATAACTGATGATATCATGGAATATTATCTGGAATAGTATGGTGCAATACATAAAGGCTGTTAATGGTGCGAGGTGAATAGGCCATTTGACAATACACATATCACATAAGCTCAACGAGCAGGCAGAGTGCCTGTAGAAAATATATCGACTGCGATAAATACACCTACACATCCGCGCAATAACAAATTCATCCAATAAATCCAATCCAAGCATGCATTGTGCAATTGCGTGATTGCGCACTTCGCAAGCTGCATTTGCCATTTCGCCATTGCTGTCATCGATATCAGGCTGCCAGTGTGTGTCCATGTATATGCTAAACTCATTCCACCGATTTAGAGGTCACTCGCCCCACTACCCCAGTTAGGGGTTGTTGTTGGTGTTGGCGTTGGTGTTGTCTCCGCCGTTGTTGGTGTTGACCGAGTTGTCGGTGTTGGTCGTGGTGACGGTATCGGTGCTGGTCTGCGTGTTGGTGTTGGTGTTGGTCGGCGAGTTGGTGATGGCGACTGGGGCTGAGTTTGTGAGTGTGTCGTCGTCTTCGTTGGTCAGGGTGATGGTGTCCACTTCGGTGATGTTGACGCCGCCACTGTTGTTGCTGTTGCTATTGTTGTTGTTGAACTGCAAACTGAAAAGGCAGAAACCGTTAGTTAGGAGTTGTTTGTTAGTTCGTTAGGGCCGAGTTATAATTGAATACAATGGCAACAGTTGTTCTTAGTCATGGGTAGCGGTGATATGGGTAATGGGTAGCTGTATGTACAATACAACGTACATATGTGCAGCGCTTTTGGAGAGCCAAAGAAGTGGCAACCCTCAAGCGAAGCAAGCGCATAAACTGTTAGAGCGAAGCCTTTGGACATGAAGCAGCTCGGAGTGCTGAGAAAGAGTAGACCGGTCCCAAATCATACTGCCACTAAACTATAGCACACCACCACCACAGGACACCAGCCATCACCCTTTCATAACCCACCGCTCTCAAATCAGCTGCACATCATTCACCCGACTGTTCGGTTATGGGTTGTCTGTGTTGGTGTTTGTGTTGGTGTTGTCTCCGCCAGTGTTGGTGTTCATGGAGTTGTCAGTGACGGTGGCGGTGGCGGTGCTGCTGCTGGTCTGGGTCAGAGTGTTGGTGTTGGTCGGAGCGTTGGTCAGGGTGATGGTGACCGTGTTGGTCAGGGTGTCGGCGTCGTTGTTGGTGGTGCTGACATCATCAGTGTCTGTGACGGTGACCGCACCAGAGCCGGTATTGCCGCTATTGCCGCTATTGTTGTCATTGCCACTGGAACACAGAAAGCAGTAATTATATCATGGATTAGAAATGGTGGTTACTTATTAAAGTAGTACGCTACTGGACTTGTTATAATTCAATTAAAGGTTATTGCGGCAAATGATCCGATGAAAATGCTGTTTAGCTTGAACTATGTTGAAATGCAAATGCAATATTTTGATGTACATACTTAGTGTAGGCAAGCAGAAGTGGATTTTTATGTTACGATTATGGATGAATAAAGTGTGTGATTGAGACTAATGAATGAAACTAATTTTCAAGTTTTTATTTGGAAAAGTAAACACGTTTCGAATTAAAATCATCAGTATATTTTATAACCACAAAATATTCCAAATATACTTAATATATCACCTAATGTACCTGATAAAGGTTCCTAAAAATATATAACTAATATATCTACCAATACAATTTACTAGGTCTGTATATTTTGTGTTTAACATATGCACTGATGAAGACGAACGCGCTTGTTTTTCCTAAATGTAAAACACTATATTAATAATTAATTTCATTTATTAGTTTCAATCATTTACATTCTGAACTTTAAACATATATAAAGGTATTCTTCACACTTGAGGGAAATAAGATTCGGATAAAACCATTATTCATATGTTGTTTGTGTTGGCGTTTGTGCTATAGGTACATACACTTGTGTGGTATTATATTTTGTTGGGATGCAAAAATGTTGCATATGTTACTATATGCAGCTAAACAAATGAAAATGCTTTACAAATAATTATAAAATGCTATAAATACCTATATTATATAGGCCAGATGACAGGGTGTCGATTCTGCCATAAAGCCGCATGATTGGGATAAAGTAATATTGAAAAATTAAATTAGAACATGATTATTGTTTTCTTCAAATTATGAATTATGGCATGACTCATTCAGGAACTGTTCACTATACGTTTTTCATTGAGTCAATCCTTCCCTTAAAGTAAGACTTTTATAACAGAGTATATACATTGCGCAATATACCTTGTATGGACACTTTTGGTGACTGAGACGTTAAGGATAAAATATATACTACACACTCCAATGTCTACAAATTGATATGTCCTGACCTCAACATGTCATGTGGTCCAATGTGAGAAGAAAAAAAAAATACAATCCGGCATTTCAAAGTTGTCTCAGAAAGCCTCTGATTGCCAACTTTTGCGTTTCAATATGATCAATGACGCGGAAGATAACCAATGGGGCAACAATCTATTCACAATATATGGACAAATGGCGGTCGGCAGAGACACCAGTCATTGGCGGGTTATGTTGGTATCGCCCCCAATCCAAAACAGCCATGCAAGGGCGAAGGCCAGTGAACGCATCAGGCGGTATGTATGTACATCAGTCTGTCTACAAAGCTGGTGCTGTGCATCCCCCTAAAAGTTATGAACTTGACGTCAAACGGTGTATTTTTCAACATTTCTGAGAAGTGAGAGAAATATTGTACTCAGGGGAATGCATCGGAGCAGTAGCCATCATCCCATAAAACGTAGCCGGTGCGATCCAAATACCTATTCGTGCAATTCCTTAAACCAGCCCATTTTAGCGATACTTAGGAGAAACCATCTCGGGAAAACCGTAAATAATGCAATGCACTTTGCTCCTATCCACTGCGAGAATATTATCAAACCCGCTCTTTCCTGTAGCCTTACCTGGAAAGGCCGAGGAGGTAGACAAGTCCAAGCGCCGGTATCCAGAAGCTGGTGCTGAGGAACTGCCCCAGTGCATTGCTGATGTTGTTGTTTCTGTACTTCCTCCGCGATGGCACACTGCACGCGCAGGCCATCCTCCTCTCTAAGAAGGCGGAGCTGCGCTCAGCAGACGCCGGCGGCTGCCTCTGCGGCTGACCCTGCTGCTGCCTCTGCTGCTGACCCTGCTGCTGACCCTGCTGCTGACCCTGCTGCTGACCCTGCTGCTGACCCTGCTGCTGACCATGCTGCTGCCTCTGCTGCTGCCTCTGCTGCTGACCCTGCTGCTGACCCTGCTGCTGACCCTGCTGCTGACCCTGCTGCTGCCTCTGCTGCTGACCCTGCTGCTGCCTCTGCTGCTGATCCTGCTGCTGATCCTGCTGATCGGCGGCAGGTCTCCGGCTGTGGACTGACCTCCGCGCACCCCGGGATGACATCCACCTGCGAAGTCTCCGGAGTCTCCTGGACATCGTGCGAGGCAGCCAGGTCACCACACGCGACGCCCGGGACCAGAGCCGGCGCACGCGCCGGGGGAAGGCACTGCCTCGGCCGGGTGTGCCTTGTCGCCTCTGAATGGCAGAGCTGACCGGAGCATCCGACCCAGGTGACTGTGGGACGATGGCGGAGCTGACCTCCGCATCAGATCTCCGCCCGAATTGCGCGTCACGAGGAGCCACTGAGTTCACTGGGACTGAGTTCCGTCTGGGTGCGGCACGGTCTCTTCCAGCGCTGGGCCACGCATGTCTGACAGAGCGAGGTGCAAACAAGCCTTCAGCACTGGACGGCAACACTGATCTGGGAAACCTGCTGGCTGGTTCCGAGTTTGCCGAAGACGTGTTGTCGCTGATGGTTCTGTTGTGCTTCCTGCCATATCCCGGGAGTAATGGTGTGATACTGTTGTCATTTATTGAGACGCCCGGTTCGCTGTGTTTCCAACCGGACAAGGCCCTGAACCTGTCGTCCGTCTTCGTTAAGCCGGACAAGGCCCTGGACCTGTCGTCCGTCTTCGTTAAGCCGGACAAGGCCCTGGACCTGTCGTCCGTCTTCGTTAAGCCGGACAAGGCCCTGGACCTGTCGTCCGTCTTCGTTAAGCCGGACAAGGCCCTGTACCTGGCGTCCGTCTTCGTTAAGCCGGACAAGGCCCTGGACCTGTCGTCCGTCTTCGTTAAGCCGGACAAGGCCCTGGACCTGTCGTCCGTCTTCGTTAAGCCGGGCAAGGCCCTGTACCTGTCGTCCGTCTTCGTTAAGCCGGACAAGGCCCTGTACCTGACGTCCGTCTTCGTTAAGCCGGACAAGGCCCTGTACCTGACGTCCGTCTTCGTTAAGCCGGACAAGGCCCTGGACATGTCGTCCGTCTTCGTTAAGCCGGACAAGGCCCTGGACCTGTCGTCTGTCTTCGTTAAGCCGGACAAGGCCCTGAACCTGTCGTCCGTCTTCGTTAAGCCAGACAATGCCCTGAACCTGTCGTCCGTCTTCGTTAAGCCGGACAAGGCCCTGGACATGGCGTCCGTCTTCGTTAAGCCGGACAAGGCCCCGGACATGTCGTCCGTCTTCGTTAAGCCGGACAAGGCCCTGAACCTGTCGTCCGTCTTCGTTAAGCCGGACAAGGCACTGGACCTGGCGTCCGTCTTCGTTAAGCCGGACAAGGCCCTGGACCTGTCGTCCGTCTTCGTTAAGCCGGACAAGGCCCTGAACCTGTCGTCCGTCTTCATTAAGCCGCAACCTGCTCTGCCCAGTCTGGAAGTCTCTCCGGCAATGAGTTGGACATAAGCGTCAGTCAGACCTGGAAAATGATAAGTTGTGTCTGATGTCGAGGAACCTAGCCACACTGACATACAAATTGTCACTCTACTCTGGCTTTGGGAATTAATTGCCTGCCAGAAGATTGTACTCGGATACACACTCGATAGAAAATAATGGTATTCCCTTTAATTTATGCCGAAGTATGGACCACACGTTATTTTGCCTTTTGACGACAATAAAAGGCATTGATATTTAAAGGGATTATACAGGTTTCCGTCCTGAAAGTAAATGCACTCTTTTGCAGTTGTATGAGCTTTAAACACGTTTAAGACATATACCAGGGACCTCAATGCTCATTTAGTCCACTATTTCAGCAATTATCAGCGTTAAAACTTTGGCATTTTTCGAGACTAGTATCAGATAACGAGTACTTGATCGGCACTACTGTCCACCACTTTTATCTTAAGATCAATTTTAGAGTTTTGAATTATCTGCAAGTCCTACACTGGATCACAACATTATTATGCAATTCAAAACTGACGGGACTTTGTATTACTACACACTGTTCGTTGAGGTTTTGTGTTTTTGTGGGTTTCTTATCTCCGGCCTTTAGCGTTGAGAATTTGGTGGTGGCGTATTAATTTTTTTGCCATGAAAATTCATGAAAAATATAGAATTGTATGGGAAAACTAGGTAACTGCTGCTGTCGTTGGAAAAAAAACAAGATTATTTTCTTTCAAATATTGCTTATTTTACCGGAAATATGCCATAAGTGAGGTATTTTTATTAGCATAAAAGAGATGACTGGCTCTGCCTCAGCCGGTCCTGCAGAAAATACGCGGTGGCATCACCGCGCACTTTGGAATGTCCTTACGTGCAGAAGAGGTCATTTCCAGAAAAATGTGGCTACCGTGGGACTTCTACCACCTTTATAAGTACGTTTTACTATGTAGACATAAAGACATAAGGACATAAACTTTCAGTACAACAAAGAGCCTCGTGGGCCCGTCCTGGGTTGTACGGCACACATGGACGTGAACGGCACATATATGACAACGGACATGAACGGCCACATACATTGCCTCGCAGGGCACCATATCATGTAATACACACTAACCATTTTCAGAATTTAACATCCAGTACATATACATCGTTAACACTACATCGTCCTGCACACACGAACCTCAGAATTTAGCAATCTACATTCACAAGACATTCAATCCATACAAACGTTGTAAATTTCACTAGTCCCACACATACACAATCTTACTTCTAAAAATAATCCCTTTCTTGTAAGCAACCTATTTCAATTAGTTATGTTCTTATGTATATTCACATATGTGTATCACTATAACTAAGACTAGTCCCAGGAGTATTTATAAACAAAACCCTTTCCCGCAAAATATTTGTCGAGTCCAGCTTTGAAAGAAACTAATGTGGCTGCACTGATTACATCACCTGGTAAATTGTTCCAATGGCTCACAGCCCTTCTACTGAAAAACGACTGTCTTAATCTAGTCCTGCTTTGCTTAACAATAAGTTTATACTGATGGCCTCGCCCTCTTTTCTGCCTATCAAAATCAAACAAGTTCTTTAAATACCCAATCTGTTGACCATTTACAAACTTAAAAACTTCAATGAGATCCCCCTCAATCTTCTGTATTTAAGTGAGAACATATCCAATGTTTTAAGCCTATCCTCGTATTCTGAATTGCTAATACCGTTAACCATTTTCGTTGCCCGTTTTTGTACCCTTTCTAGTAACCAACAACCTTTCTCATACGTTGGAGACCAAGCTTGAACACAGTACTCTAAATGTGGTCTAACAAATGCACAATAAAGTTTAGTTATCACCTCAGCACTTTTATAAGAAACATTCCTGTAAATGGCACCAAGCATCCCTAGCGCCTTTTTTCTAGCTTTGGTTACCTGGTCAGATGCAGATAGCTTACTGTTAACCATTACCCCTAGGTCCCTTTCCTGTGACATCTCCTGTCCCCCCATTTCGTACGAAGTTCTTCTTTTTTACTCGGCCTACATGCATAACTTTACATTTGTTAATATTGAGTTCCATTTGCCATGTTTCTGACCATTCAACCAACCTATCCAGATCCGACTGGAAAAGATCCTGGTCGTTATCTCTCCTAATAACTCTGAAAACTTTCAGATCGTCAGCAAATTTTAACACTTTACTGTCTACACCATTCTCGATTGTATTTATGAATATTAAAAATAACAATGGGCCTAAAACTGAGCCTTCAGGCGCCCCACTACGCACATCTCTCCATTCAGATTTGACCCCATTTAGTAAAATTATTTGCTGCCGTCCTGAGAGCCAAAACTCGATCCAATCAAGCGCCTTTCCGGTTATTCCGTGGCTTTTCAGTTGTAATCCTAATATTTTATGGGGAACCTTATCAAAAGTTTTACTAAAATCAAGATACGCTACATCAAGCTGTTCACCCCTATGAAAACTATCGGTTGCCACATCCAAAAACTGCACATCCAAAAACTGCCAAAAACTGCAAAAACTGCAATTTCGTTATTTGTTTTAAGATATAGCGAATTTAGTGACGTCACTACACTACACGATTTATACGAAAAAAAAACTTCTTAACCCTCGCTCTACGAGGACCTTTTTCACCTTCGCCCTACGGGGGGTCCTAAAAAGACCCCCCCCCCCCTGTTAACGTCCCAACCAAGCAACATAGAGCAATGCGGTAAGAACCAGCATGTTGCCTATCATGAGAGGAATCTAACAGTATTCGATTTTTAGGTTTCAGGTCAACGGGTGACCTTCCAGGTCAAGTGAATGACTTAAGATCGACCACGTCCAAAAATAGCGATTGTACAGGGCGCTTAGTGTAACTTCCGAACAGATAGAGATAGAGAAACATCTTAAAAAGTAGCGTGATGCCTGTCATAAGGACAATCCAAAGGCATCCCATTTTGAGCATCTAGGTTAACTAGTGACCTTTGGGGTCAGGTCAATGGCCCTTTTGGTTCTGACATGACCTTGACGAAAAGGTCATAGGTCACGATATAAAAGTCGTATACACTTTTTAAAGATATAGGATACGTATAATTATTGTAAACTCAGCTACTGAAAATTTCAGCAAGATGCGCCGCATGTGTAAAATGTTATTCAAGAACAACCTCAGGGGAGGGTCGTTTTAGGACCCCCCCCCCCCCCCGTAGGGCGAGGGTTAACTTTAACAGATGGTACAAAATACATATTCTAAAAAAAAATACAATTAATAACGTCAACAGATAGCAAATGACAATGGCTACAATTTTGCTTTCTTTTGTATAATATATTTCAGAAATCTCAATAAAAAGACATCAAACATACACACATGAACACGAACATTGCATCATCAGTATCTGTGCGACCCGCCTGGCCAAGCCGGAACGGTGCCCGCGACGTTGGAAAAACCGTCTCGGCTCCCGGGAGGTCTGGGGTTACCGCCCAGGCCGGGGAGAGCTGTGGGGCACCTCCCCGGCGCTCCAGACAGGCCGCAGCCCCCGCCCGACACTGCCTCGCACGACGTCGCATGGCAGTGCCCCCATCGGCCGGCCGGGCGCGCGACCCGTCAGTCCGTTAGACTGGCGCGCCGCGCGCCCGGCCGGCCGACCGGCCCTTGCAAGGGCCGGTCTCAGGTTGGCAAGGGCTACAAAATGGATATCTCGGATGTTCGATGATTTTGGTTGTTGACCCCAACAAAATAAAAAAACTACTGTTAAAAAAATCACATTTTTCAAAGATATACAAACATAATATTTATTAGAGGACTACACATGGGCGATTCCCAAACCAAATTTAAAAACAATATCACCATTTTTGACTGACTTATAGATTCTAAAGTATGAGTAATGTCGCGTGGCTATCTCGTACCATTGCGGTGCAGACGCGTGTGACCCTGTCGTGCAGCCGAGTGGTCCGCTTTGCAACCGGTTATACAAGCTGACCTACTCGATTGCACAGGCGTTCATCGCGCTTCTGCATCGCGATTACCAAGAATGGATTATGCGTGTCCTCCTTTCCCCGTGTATATAAACCCACCGAATGTTCTATAATACAGTGTCAGCTCAATTCTACTGCCTTTGGCACCTGCCAACCGAACCCCGGTAAGTCAGCAGAATGTCCTGCTGACAGTACCTAACTCATGACGTATTGCTTTATTGGGATTTTCGTTTTTGAATGACCAGCTACGAAAAAATAATCGTCACCATTGCATTGCTGAGGCAAAACTGGTCCAGAAACATGCCTTGTTTATTTATATTTATAAATATCGATTTTGACCTTATTTAATCTGACCTTGACCTGAGCTTGACATTAACTTCAATTAAAAGAGGACAGGTGGTAAAATGAATATCACTATCGAATTATACGTGTAAAATAATACATAAAACATGTGTCGCATGACTTTCGTTGATCGTTTGCGCATAGTGACCTTTTGTGACCTAACCTTGACCTTGATCTTTGCAAAAAATCTCACTTAAGCTCATGTAGGATGAGTATTATACCTTTGAGAGCACTTTGGATGATAATGGTCTCAATTGAAGGCTTTGTATGGCAAGTATAGTCCATATACTCAAATACCTCGATTTTGACATTTTACCTGACCGTGACCTGACATGTGACCTCAATTTGACAATTTTTAATATAATTTAGATGCGCCTCATTGAGAGATTTCGAATACCGCCTTGCGCGTCTTGCTGTGATTATTGGTTCGGACGATAACCAGGGGGGGGGGCGATATTCGCCCCCAGTCAATGGCGTTCGCCTGAGACCGGGCAGACAATGGCGGGTTAAGCTCTATACAAATTCAGAATTCACTATTTCCTAGTGTAATTGAAATGGAGGGAAAGTTTTAAACTGCGAAATTCATATTTGTGACATCGAGATAGCATCGAGATCTGCGTCTATATAGTGTGTATACAAAGATAAGGAGTCGCGCCACGGGCGACAACCTAGCATATAGCCTAGCATATATAGATAGCATATAGATCTGCGTCTATATAATAGTATACAAAGATAAGGAGTCGCGCCACGGACGGAAACAACAAATACAAGTGTACAGACAATACAAATACAGTATCTTTAATAGTATAAAACTGTAAGTATCTTTAATAGTATTGCAAAAACTGTAATAGTAGTGCAGTAACTGCAAAATTAATGTCCGTGTCAAGACAGCATACAGCCCATACAGCACATCCCTTGCTTTGATTCATAATCACGTAACATTCAGGCTACAAACTTCGACCATTCAATTTCGAAGCATCATTTTCCACTCTGTAAACACATAACGCTTGTCGTTCCTGAATGAGACTAGTTGCTGCTCAGAGTGCTTTCTTTCCCACATGAAAATGAATACCATTATACATTGCCAGATAATTTCCAGCTCGTGCGGTTACCAAAACAGTATCCATGTCACTCAGCAGTCAGCACATTGTTTATCAGACGCCGAACCCAGTGGCTAATTATGTCAACTTTGTTCACCGCGCATTAGCTAACCAGACCAGACCTATTTCCGGCATGGCCAGCTATCGTGACGGAGCGGCGCAGGTTAAATCAGACACCGATTCACGCCGTGCCAGGCGGCGTGCCCTCCGACTCGTCTGCCGCAGAATGTTGCCACCGTGACGGAGCGGTGCAGGTCAAATCAGACACCGATTCACGTCGTGCCAGGCGGCGTGCCCTCCGACTCGTCTGCCGCAGAATGTTGCCACCGTGACGGAGCGGTGCAGGTCAAATCAGACACCGATTCACGTCGTGCCAGGCGGCGTGCCCTCCGACTCGTCTGCCGCAGAATGTTGCCTCCGTGACGGAGCGGTGCAGATCAAATCAGACACCGATTCACGTCGTGCCAGGCGGCGTGCGCTCCGACTCGTCTGCCGCAGAATGTTGCCACCGTGACGGAGCGGTGCAGGTCAAATCAGACACCGATTCACGTCGTGCCAGGCGGCGTGCCCTCCGACTCGTCTGCCGCAGAATGTTGCCACCGTGACGGAGCGGTGCAGGTCAAATCAGACACCGATTCACGTCGTGCCAGGCGGCGTGCCCTCCGACTCGTCTGCCGCAGAATGTTGCCACCGTGACGGAGCGGTGCAGGTCAAATCAGACACCGATTCACGTCGTGCCAGGCGGCGTGCCCTGCGCCTCGTCTGCCGCAGAATGTTGCCACCGTGACGGAGCGGTGCAGGTCAAATCAGACACCGATTCACGTCGTGCCAGGCGGCGTGCCCTCCGACTCGTCTGCTGCAGAATGTTCCGCGATGCTGCGGTTCGGCTGGAGTTTTCGCCAACAGCTGACCTGGCGGGACCTCGCGCCATGCGTGTGGGTAGGGATACAGGTCGTACACTCACGGTATACAGCGTGAGGTCAAGGTGTACGGAGTTCTTGACTCGGATAAAACAAAACATGGCGTTTTGCATGAAGAAATGGCACAAATATGCGCCTATTTGGCAAAGCGGAAAGAGTATGAAACAAATGCAATGCTGATTTTGCTATTGTTGCTCGGCAACAGGCAGATTTACGGCAGGTCTTTACAATTCTAAAATAACGTGATATATTTTATGTACAAAATAATGAAGTAGGAGGGAAAATAGGTTAGGAGTCATGGTGATTCGGTGCTAGATAAATTTGCGATACAGTAAGAATTAAAATGCAGTCATTTCCAGTATTCATTCAAGAGAATCGAAATCAGGATATATATTTTCTTTCATTTTCTCTTCGTCAAATATAGAGACGGTTTGATATGATGTACTCGAATAAATAGTAATATTTGCATTCCTCTCGATGACAACAGTGATTTCAGAATGTTTTAGTGGCAGTTAAATACAACTTCAAAGTTAAGGAAGTTTTGTATCGGAACCTCCGCTATATCCAGTAATTATGCGCACATGATTGATGATACTATACTCATAATGGGAGCAACGCTGGCGGCACTACGGTATCTATTTTTAGTTTGATGAACATGATAATAACTCAATTGCAACCTGCTAAGACCTTGATTTACATAAAGTCAAACGAAGTCATTAACTTAGCAGTGACTACTGTGGCTGACTAGAAATATTTGCAGAACGCTATTAGCACAGTGTTCACCTGTGACTAACTGCTCGTAGAGGCCTCCGAGTTGAGGACACGCCCCGAGTCCGATGACGCCGGCCAGGGTGTCACAGGCGGAGACGGAGCGGGTGTTGAGCAGGCTGCCACCGCCGGCGGAGGGCCCCGTCCAGGTAGCGACAGCCGCCAGGGAGGCCCACAGCAGGATGGTCGCTGTCGTCTGCGGCAGCGGCCAGTGAACGTCACTGTCAGAGTTAGGGTAGTCAGAGGGCAGATAGCCAGAGCAGGGTGGCGTGTATACTGCGAGCAGGAGTTAGCGAACCACCCGCTGGATCGCAGTTTCATAAGGCAAATGTGGCCGTTGGTTGGCTCGGGCAGAGATGGTTGTGCAATGTGCAATGGCTTCAAACCTACGGTTATGCAAGCGTAAATCCCTACCATGACCTAACCCCAACAACGACCCTGACCCAATCCTGGCCTGATCCTGACCTGATCCTGACCCGATCCTGACCCGATCCTGACCCGATCCTGACCTGATCCTGACCTGATCCTGACCTGATCCTGACCTGATCCTGACCTGATCCTGACCTGATCCTGCCTTGATCCTGACCTGATCCTGACCTGATCCTGACCTGATCCTGACCCGATCCTGACCTGATCCTGACCTGATCCTGACCTGATCCTGACCTGATCCTGACCTGATCCTGACCTGATCCTGACCTGATCCTGACCTGATCCTGACCCAACACTGGGAAATTATGACCTGCCCTTGACAGGCACTGACCTTTAAGCCACCGTCGCTCGCCCCTACCGATCCAGAGGCTTGCATATCTGCCCTGGCACACGCCTGGTAACATCGGTCCTCTCGCAATGCGCCGTGGATTGCTCCACCACCACCAGACGGAACCGAGCCCCTAAAGAATAAACACGGCGGTGACATGAACCAGGCGTACAGTGCCACCCAACATAGCTGCGCCATACGGACATTTCAAACGTAACTGGATAAATCTGGAGAAAACGGTAGACGGAAATCTGTGAAGTATGAATGCGTCAGACTTGGCTGGCTTAGTCACAGACTCACAGTAAATGTATGGGGGAACTCCTTGCTACGATGAATGAGAACTGAATCATTGGAATGCAATTCTTATATACGAAATTCTTATATACGTAATAATTAAATTATTATATACCAATATATGAGGATCGGGCCTTCTCCGTCTTGTTTCTAACGATACCTAATAACGGAAGGGTGACAATGTACCAGAACCAAAATGTAGGTACATACATACCATTACCAAAATGTAAAATGTACCATTACCAGAGCCATTACCAGAGCCATGAACAGTATAAACATTCAACAGTAAAGGTGTAATTTGTCGACACTTGTGATGTTCAAACAGCAGGCGCAATTGTACTGCACCTATACAACATAGATGTTGTATGCGATCTGGCTTACCTGATGAGATAGTATTGAGTCAGAGCTTTGATAACATCGCTCAGTTGTTCCTTGGTCTGGCCGGTCAGGCCTGCGGAGAGTCCAGGCGAATGCGTCTTGAGAAGCTGTCCCAGTCCGGCGGCAGTGGCCGTCAGGCTGGAGTGCCCGTCAGGCTGGGGTGGTCCGGTGCCAGTGGCCGTCAAGCTGGGGTGATCCCAGTTGACCAGGTGAGGGGGAACGTTTGCCAGGCTGCCTCCGACACCTTCGTGCGCTGGTAGCCGGTGCTGGCGCTGATAGTTGGCCAGCGGGCTATAGTTCCGCCTGTGCTGTGACACGAGCCACGGGTTCAGCTGGGGTCTGAGCTCTGGGCTGTAATGAGGACTGAGGTTTGGGTTGTCGTGTGGGTTCAGTTGTGGGCTGTACTTGTGTGGGCTGAGACTAGCCGCGGAAGTGGGCTGGTCAACGACCACGGGCTTCCCAATCGTGGGCTTTGCAAATGCGTGCTGAGCCACACTGGGCTTGTCTGAGAGGAACACGGAATGTACCTTATTATGGTGTGCTACACGGGCCTTGTCAGAGGGGGACACAAAGTATGCCTTATTATACTGTGTAACGCGGGGCTTGTCAGAGGGGGACACAAAGTGACCCTTAGTATGCTGTGCCGCACGGAACTTGTCAGAGGGGGACACAAAGTATGCCTTATTATGCTGTGTAACGCGGGGCTTGTCAGAGGGGGACACAAAGTGACCCTTAGTATGCTGTGCCGCACGGAACTTGTCAGAGGGGGACACAAAGTATGCCTTATTATGCTGTGCCACACGGGGGTTGTCCCCGGATTTGCTATGTTGTGTCACTGGAGGTTTGTCAGAGAGAGACACAGGGTGTACCACGCTAAGGAGTGTCACGCGGGGCTTGTTTGAGGGGGACACAAAGAGTGCCTTATTAGGGTGAGCCACGCGGGGCTTGTCCCCGGATTGGTTATATTGTGTTACTCGAGGCTTGCCTGATGGGGACACAGAGTGTACCCAGCTATTCTGCTTCACACGGGGTCTGTTGGAGAGTACAGCAGTGGGAGGCTTTGTCTGAGTCACTTGTGTCACCGGCAGCTGGGTGGGCACTCTGGTCGTCTCAGGGTTTACTGCAGCCCCCTGCGACTGCGGCCGGCCGGTCCGACGGCCGACCGGGTCACGACTCTCGGGCCTCGGGTCACGTCTCTCGGGCCTCGGGTCACGGCTCTCGGGCCTCGGGTCACGTCTCTCGGGCCCCGGGTCACGTCTCTCTGGCCTCGGGTCACGTCTCTCGGGCCTCGGGTCATGTCTCTCGGGCCCCGGGTCACGTCTCTCTGGCTTCATCTGACCCGTGGCAGCTAATTTAAGCACGGGCACAGGCCGCCGGCTCACCACCAGAGGCAACAGACCGACCGACAGCAGCGACATGCCGGAGGGACTCCTTCGCTGCGGCGCAGGCAGGTAGGAGGCATACGCCAGCAGTCGTCCGGTAACGCCGGCAGGAAGTGATGTCACCGTGCCGGTCAGCAGCAGCAGCAGCAGCAGCAGCAGCAGCCGCATCGGCCGCAGCGGCAGTGGCGGTAGCGGCAGACCACAGGCCAGACGCGGCCGTGCAGACTGCATCGCTGTCGGCCGGATGTAGTGGAGCTGTCTACGGCTGCAGTGGCAGCGATGCCTCGTCCTCAGTGGGATGACCCGGAGCCGGCCGAGGTTACCGACTGCTCACGAAGGCGCTGGACAGTCTGCGATGTACCATCACTGAGGGCGACAGACATGCGCAGGTATAATCATTGTTAAAGGTTCTGAACAGCTTTGGGGACCTTTGAATTCATGTGCGAGTTGAGGAAGGCAATTTGCAGTCCTTCACGAATAGCGAATGCAAGCTTTATGGAGTGGCGATAATGTTGAAGTACAAAGTTTCGAAATGACGAAAAGAAAACGACTCTTGAGTAACTGTTTTTAACCCGCCATTTGACTGGGTTTAACACCCTCCCTTTTTACTTTTTACAACACAACTTGATACAACTTTTTACCCCTGGGAGAACATCGAGGTGGACAAATAGACAAATCCCAACATACTCCCTTGGGGGAGTACAAAGTTGTATCAGTGTGTATAAGATATTTTCGCCGGCGGGGCTTCACGGGTCAGATGGCGCTGGTGTCGCGGCCGCCCCGGAACAGATGGCGCCACCCGCTGGGTGCTCGTGTAAAAATACGTCTCGATAGTGACGACACGCCCAATACTCCCAAATAAGGCTGCCGTGTCTCGTGACCAGGGGCGGAACTTTATATCTCTTTGGAGGGCCCGAGCCCCCTCCCCCCCCCCCCCCATGGTGCTCTGGACCCCCCAATGTTTTTATTTAAAAAAATTGTCCTTCCAAAATGTAAATGACTACCTACTCGTACAGATTGTTCTGTTTATAATTTTGCGTATTTCATTACATCAATATGTGATTCCATCTTAGGAGTATTCCATCTTAGAAGTATACGAGCATTGTGATTCAATCTGCGACTGCTTTTTCGATTACGATATAATGGATAATTTGATAGCAAGAATTGTCTTCTGCTAACAAGTCCGTAGACACAAGGTTCAAGCGTTCGGGCCAGTGAATAGCGGAGGGGAACATTAACCCGCGCACTGCAGGGGGGGGGGGGTGATTTCCGCCCCCCCCTCAGGTTTTGTAAAGATAGCGAAAAATCGGCGGCGCGCAGCGCCGCCGGGTTTTGGCACACCTGTTAGGACATCAATTGCGCACACTTGGGAAAAAAATACCCTCGGGTCATCTCAGGTCAGGTCACCAGACCAGGTCAAGTGACCAAACCACCAAAAATGTTTGCAGTTGTGCCAAACCAGAGTTTTTCACTCATCAGTTTGAAACTTACAGGATGTGATGAGGGCATAAGCACTTACAATTCGTTTATCTCGGAATTTTGATATCGGTAACCTAAGGTCAGGTCAATTTCAAAACCTCCCCATAATAAGTCAATGAGGAAATATACAAATGCTTCCAATTTCAAGGATATGCATGATATTAGTCCAATTACTTCTGGATCATGTTATTATAGAATATTCTTGATGATCCAAGTGTAAGCTTTGTTCAGTGACCCCTATTGGGTCATTTGAGGTCATGCGAGGTCACCATCACTTGTTGGTCAATAACCCCCGACATAATAAAGATAGAGAAGTAAAACAGACATCAATGTGTTTGTATCGTCGAGACACGTCTTCCCATATGCAACACGCCCTACTTGGGTCACCACTTGACCTTGACCTGAGTTCAAATTTTGAAGTTAACTTAACAAAGTTACCATGTATATCATTCAAAGCACCTTGACAAGATAAACGCAATGACGTAAACAGTTTTCCGTTATCTTTATTAAGTAAAAAGTTAATAGTGAAAAACGATTTAGCCAAAACGGCACTTTTTTCTTGTTTGACCTCTGGACTCTGGAGCCTCAAACATTGACCTAAGATCAAATTTGAGGTCATTTTACCGATTGTAAATTGCACTAACTGGCGTTTTCTTGTTTCCGTTTGTTTCTAACTAGCATAGTTTCTGAGATAAATGGGAATTTCTGGAGCGATGTCCTAAAACAGGAAAAACTTGCAAATTTGACCTTTGATGACCTCTGGTGACCTCAATTTTGACCTGACCTAAAACAATACTGGAATACTTTTGATAGAACATGTATCAAGCTATCAAATTCCGTGTTCTGCTTCTCGCTACGTAGCGTAGTTTTTTTAGCTCTCAGGGGGGATCACCCCCCCCCCCTGCAGTTCGTGTTCGGCGCCCTGCCGAAAAAAAACAGCCCCTGCAGTGCGCGGGTTAACTTTTTAGTCATCGCCATCTTTTTCTGTTTAGCCATCGCCACCAATTAGCCATCGGGGTGTTCTATTTAAATAGTGTTAAATGAAATGTGTTGTAAATGTATTGTTTGCCAGGAATAGGGTTGATAGTTAATGCAGCCTTTTTGGCTCCCTGGTATTGCAATATCCTAAATATCCAACATCCGTGCTAAAATAATACGTTTGATACGGAGGAACATCGAGGGGATCGAGCCATCAAAGGGCATCGGGCCATCGAGGTCAGGCGGCCTAGGGGGCCATGGGCCCTCAAGGATATTAACCAAGGTCGGCCTGAGGGGGTCCTTGGTTGACCTAAGGAGCCCTTGGTCAGCCTGAGTGGGCCTCGTTGGGCTTGAAGGGGAGCTCGGGCGGCCTGAAGAGCCATTGTTCGGACTGAGGGTTCCTCTGCCGGCCTGAGGGGCCTCTGTCGGCCTGGAGGGGACTTCGGTCGACGTTAGGGGCCCTCGATCGGCTTGAGGGAAGCTCGGCCGGTTTGGGAAGCCTGAGGAGCTTTTATTGGGCCCGAGGGGCTCTATGTCGGCCTGAGGGCCCTTTGTCGGCCTGATGCGCCTCGGTCGGTTTGAGGGGGTCTCGGTCGGAATGGAGGGTAACTCAGTCGGTCTGAGGGGACCCTCGGTCGACTTGAGGGGCCCTCGGTCGGCTTGAGTGAACCTCGGTCGGCTTCAGGGGCCCTTAGTCGTCATAAAGAGTCCTTGTTCGGCCTCAGGACCAATCGGTCGGCTTGAATGGATCTTTGGACTGTCGGCCTGAGTGGCCCTCGGTATGCCTGAGGGAGCTTCGGTCAGCGTGAAGGGGTCCTGAGTGGACCTGAGGGACCCTTGGTTAGCCTGATTGATCTTACTAGGGGGCTATCAGTCGGCATGAATGGCCCTCGGTCGGCTCGAGGAGCCCTTGGTCGACTTGATGAGGCCCTTTTTCGGCCCGAGGTGCCTTCGGTCAGCTTGAGAACGTCTTTTTTTGGCCTAAGATGCCTTCGGTCAGCTTGAGGACGTCCTTTTTCGGCCTGAGGGGCCTTCAGTCAGCTTGAAGAGGCCCTCATTCGGCCTGTAGGGGTCCCTAGTGTGCATGTGGGGCTCTTCTGTCGGCCTTGAGGGGCTCTCGGTCGACTTGAGGGGGCGATCGGTCGGCTCGAGTGGCTCTTGCCAGGCCTGAGTGGGCCCCAGGTCTAAGAAGACCATTATCTAGGCCGGAAAGATCCCGGTGGTTTGAGAGGGGCCTCTGTTAGTTTGAGACGGTATTTTCCAGGCCTTGCAGCCTTACGTTCCTTGTCGTTCTTAAATGACCTTTGTCAGGCCTGAGAGGGCCCTATGCCTGTCTGAGAGGTCCGTTTGCCAGTCAGAAAGGACCCTCAATCGTCCCAGGGGGGGGGGCACTTTTCCGGCCTAAGAGAGAGCTAAGTCCATAAGAGAGGACCCTCCGCCTCTTTGAGAGGATCATCGGTCGACCAGAGATGACCACCGTCCGGTCTGAGAGGGCCTTACGCTTGTCTAAGAGGGCCATTGTCAGACCTAAGAGCCAACCTGTGCCAGTCTGAGAGAACGTTCGGTCATTCAGTCAATGAGATTCTTCCACCGCAAAGATAGAAGGAATTTCTCCACAGTAGCACAAAAATGTGATATTTGTTTACCTTTTTCTCACATAATTATAACATCTCGGTCGGCTCGAGAATTTGGAACTGGTGCAGTTGCTTACCAGTTCCAAATTCGTGTCATAGATTTCCAACCATGAACCACATTATAAAAAAAAACGGTGGGCATAAGGGTTCGTTCGCGAGAAGAAAAAAAAAACGATAGTCGAGAAACATCCTGACATCAAGGATTTATATGAGGACTTTTTTTGTCTCTAAATTGTGCACCATTTCGCATAAAATAGGTGGGTTTTCAGCAATTTGATGGGGGCACCAGGGCATTGGTGCCCCGCCTCCTACTGGATGCAAGGGGACTCGGTGCATTCCCCGCTGTTCGACCGTCTATGTAAGCGGATCCCGACTCTCTCGGGGCCTTCAGAGCCCTCAGGGCCCGTCGAGTCCGATACGTTGTTTCCTCTGGTATAAAGGTACGTTGGTGCCCCTTCATAGCCCAAGGGACGGGAGTCATGAAGAGGCATTTTTTTCATAATTTAGCAAATCTAATTTAGCATCATTTCGCGAAATAAAAACCAATGTTTTACAGCGACCAATGCTTGTGATTTCATGGCGGCACCAGGCCATTGTTTCCTTCTCCTGGATTCAAGGAGGCATGGTTCCCCGGTGCCTCCCCTCGCCCCACAGTGCCGCCTACCAGCACGGTGGTGCCCCTGGTACACTGGCGCGGTGGTGCCCCTTCACGGCCCTAGGGGGGGGGGGGGTCATGATCCCCGTGCCCCCCCCCCCCCCCCCCTTGGATCCGCCACTGCTCCTCAGGCGGTCAGAGTTCCCCTCAGGCAGCCAGAGTGCTTCCTCAGGCGGCAAGAGTGCCCCCTCAGACGGCCAGAGTGCCTCCTCAGGCAGCCAGAGTGCCCCCTCAGGCGGCAAGAGGGCCCCCTCAGGCGGTCAGAGTGCCCCCTTAGGTGGTCATAGGGCCCCCTCAGGCCAGCAGAGGACCCCCTCAGGCCTTGCGTTGTGTTGTTTTACTACTACTTTACTTGCACTTTGTTTGAAAGCGGAGTAAAATTCGTTTCGAGTCACTTTGATCGCATATGGGGACCCCTCGGGCCATTACGCTCATTCGAGGCTCAAGGGGGGGGGGCATATCCCCCTGCCCCCGCCCCCCCCCCCCCCCTCTGGATCCGCCATTGTCGAAGGCTTAGGATGGAAATACCCAATGTTGACCTTTGAGCTGACCGTGACCTGACACGTGACCTCACTTTGAAATTGTCTAGTATGCTTTAGATACGCCTCATTGATAGCTTTCGAATGCCGCCTTGTGCGTCTCGCTGCGATCATTGGTTCGAAAGATAACCAGGAGGCGTTTACCTCCCCCCTCCCCTCCCAATCAATGGCGTTCGGCTGAGACCCCAGTCAAGGGCGGGTTAATGAGTGTTCCTTATTAGTAATGCACTGTTTGTGTTGTTCCATTTTAAAGGAGATTGCACAGCTTTTCACATCCTTCTAGTTCGAAGTTTTTAGCATGTGACGTTAATTGTACATTGTTGTCGCAACCTATGATTCCATAGCACTCAAACTTCAAGCAACTATAGCAGGCGGAAAAGTTGCCAATCAGAGGGCAACGACCCAGAGGCAATCTGTGCGCCCACTTTGCGAGCGAAACCACACGCAATGGTGGATAGAAATGAGGCGTCAACCTGGCTAAGTAGTGCGGTTAGTCCAATTTGATGTAAATAGTGCCTTTACTGATATCATCCGGAAGAATTCCCGAGACAACACGTGGGGCGAGACATGACGCGTCGGCGAGACATGACGCGTCCTCCATCCGATCCATGCAGAACAAACAATGGTAGACAAATTGGGGTACAGAACCAGGGCCGTATCGAACTATGTACGATTTTATTGTAATGCAAATCACCCATGTTGACGCATCTGGAGCAGGGGAACTATATTTTGCATTAGCAAGCCATCACCATGACCGGCGTCTCTCAGCGTAGCATGACGAAACTCCTTGGGTTACTTTATATGAGATGTGTGGTGAGATTGGAAGTGGGTCTAATTGGAATGTCGCTGTATGCTCGGATCGCTCACGGGTGTGACGGTTGCTTTTTCGAGAAACATGCAGTGTATGCAGCGCCGTTTTTGTCACGGTCCAATTCGACACAGCTAAGTGCAGTGTCTATCACTCCAGCGCATTGTTGGATTATTGTGAAATACAATTCGCAACGCTAGCTATCCATATTTAAAACAGAGTCTTAGTTTCACATATTTGTCACGGCTGGCGGATGTAAGACTGCTTGTGGTTATTGTCACCTACTCTGGTAGTAGTTATAGTGAAACAGTAAAACCGGCGTATGTAAACCGGCGTAGTAAAACCGGCGTAACCGTCGACTCGGCGAACCATTCAATAACCGCACCAACGCGCTAGAGAGCCGTGTGATTTTTGTGAGCTCTCATGAGCGCTTATTTGGGCGTTGTGCCCTTTTCACATTACCAACTTTACCAACTATACCAACTATACCAACTATACCAACTATACCAAAAAGCGAGGCACGCAAAGTTTGTAGTGTACCTACATACAGACAAAAAGCTCCAAGCACCTCTGCACCAATCCTCAGTGTACTGCATTTATTATTTATGTACGTATTTTGGGAAATAAAGGATGATGATAATGATGGCACATATAGCTACACGCCCCACAATAGATGACGGTATCATTAAAGACAACAAGACAATAATGTCAATAAAGACAACGAAGACAACTTCAACTATACCAATAAAGACAACAACACAATTAATATGTATTGCTGAAATTCCTCAGAGACTTTAACCATATCATCATTATCATCATCATGTATTTCGTTTAGCCTCCATAAAATGGTGCTTTTATGGCCAAGTGTCATACAGTATGTTTCAGTAGGAATTACAGCAAAGCACAGTTGAGACCCACTCTAATTACCTAAGGATACAACCAATGCGGTCAAAACATGATATCCTAAATGACCAAACAAACTACTGCTCATCCGGCACCCGCAACACGCCCGCACAGCTCCCCGACACCCGCGAGCGGTCACCGCATCCCGAACATCAGAGGGGGGACCGGTTCCACACAGAAGTCGCCCGGTAGGTAAAAAACCTTCGGGCCAACTCCCTGCGCACCCGAGGCGGCTACAGTAGACCGGCAAGAGCACCCGCGCGTGTCTCGGACCGTCACGTCACTCCGGTACACGACCCGATTCGCAATGCGTCGGGAGCGCGCGGGTGATGCATGGCTCTGAACATCATGGCTACGCCACGTTCGATAGTCAGGTCATCAAAGGTCGGCCAGTTAAGCTGATTTAAAGCGGTGAGACATGGATCGCGTTTTAAATATGATATGATATATCAATATATCATATCATATGAACAATACAAAATATGAGGAAACACTAGCGCTTCAATTAAAAACCTTTTCACGTCAGATGGCAAACGATGAGACATTTTAGACAGGCCGCTGATGATTGCATAGCAACGACGCACCACCAAAGACACATGTGAAGCCTACGTCAAGTTACAGTCAACAGCCATGCCTAAAACCTTAACAGATGATGATGGGTGAATAGCGGTGCCTCCGAAGTTAACACAACAATCTATATCTAAGCGTCGCTGCCTACACCGAACTATCATGACATCAGTTTTGTTCGGATTGATACGCAAGCTATTATCCTCAAACGCATTGTCAATTGTCAAATTCAAACGCGCAGGTCAATTCTCCCAACAGAGGGGCCCCGGCAAGACCGAAAGGGCCCCTGAGCGGGTCAGAGGGCCCCCTGAGCACGTCGAATGGGGCCCCTGAACACGTCGAATGGGCCCCTAGCCAGCACAGAGGGGCCCCTGGGCAGGTTGAGAGGCCCCTGAGCAGGTCGACAGGGCGACAAAGCGGCCAGCGCAGTCCTTTGCCAGGTCATAAGGGCCCTTGAGCAGGTTGGAGGGCCCCTGGACAGACCAGAGGGCCCCTGGGAAGTTAAGAGGGCCCCTGTGCAGGTCCGAGGGGCCCTGACCAGACCGAAAGGGCCCCTAGGTGGGTCAGAAGGGCCCTGGACATGCCGCAGTGGCCCCTGGCCAGCACGAAGGGGCTCCAGGGCAGGTCGGAGGGCCCCTTGAGCATGTCAGCAAGGGCGACAAAGCAGCCAGCGCAGGCCGACCAGAAGAGTCGCTGGGCCGATCGGAGGGGCTTCTGGGCAAGTCAGAGGGGCCCCTGGCTAGACCGAAAGGGTCCCTGGGCCGGTCGGAAGGCCCCTTGAACATGCCGGATGAGTTCCTAGCCAGACTGGAGGGCCCCTGGGCAGGTCGGAGGGGCCCCTGAGCAGGGGCGGCGGATTGTGGGGGCA
This sequence comes from Chirona hameri, assembly GCA_036785665.1. Taxonomy (NCBI): domain Eukaryota; kingdom Metazoa; phylum Arthropoda; class Thecostraca; order Balanomorpha; family Balanidae; genus Chirona; species Chirona hameri. Next base: position 57,701 of record JAXIVJ010007831.1, read on the forward strand.
GGGTACCCAAAATTCCCCCAGTCGAAAATCCTGGGGGCAAAGGGTAGTTTTGCCCCCCCCCCCCAGATTTTAGCCAAAGCAGCCAGTGCAGTCCCTGGCCAGGTCGGAAGGACCTCTGAACAGGCCGAATGGGCAGACCTCTGAACAGGCCCTTGACACACAAGAGGGGCTTCTTGGAAGGTCAGAGGAGTCTCTGGTGAGACCGGAAGGGTCAAAGCACGTAGAGATCGCAGATGAAGAGAGCTTTCGCGTATATTGTAACACCCTTCGTCAGGGTGCTACAATATACCCGAAAGATCCGATTTTATTTTTTCCTGTAGAGTAAGCCCTCTTTGTATTATATATATATATATATATATATATATATATATATATATATATATATATATATATATATATATATATATATATATATATATATATATATATATATATATATATATATATATATATATATATATATATATATATATATATATATATATATATATATATATATATATATATATATATATATATATATATATATATATATATATATATATATATATATATATATATATATATATATATATATATATATATATATATATATATATATATATATATATATATATATATATATATATATATATATATATATATATATATATATATATATATATATATATATATATATATATATATATATATATATATATATATATATATATATATATATATATATATATATATATATATATATATATATATATATATATATATATATATATATATATATATATATATATATATATATATATATATATATATATATATATATATATATATATATATATATATATATATATATATATATATATATATATATATATATATATAT
>JAXIVJ010007832.1:2500-58582 GCA_036785665.1 Chirona hameri
ATGATAAAAAGCGTAACGTGCATGGTGCCCACCACGTTGTTTACCTGGGGGATCCGCCTATGTGCAATATATTACATTTAATAAATTACAGCAAATAATGTCCACATGTGACGTTCATACTGCACCAAACAATCACGAACAGCACATATTTGTTCTCAGAAAATCCCCCCTTTTTACATACCCTAAATACGCCTACGATTTTTCATTTGGGTATTTGTCTATTGATACGTTGCAGACCAGTACCTACATTTCAAGCTCAAAAACTTTGTTGCATGAAAATCGATCGAACCATATCACCACAATGACCAATAAAAAAACACCCAAAATTTTCGTGGTTTTTTTGCCCCCTGGATATTTTTGCACAACAAAAAGAAAAGAAATTTAGGGGTTAGAAAATCTTTTGATGACGAATCGAATTGTTTTTGTCGCATCGAAATCGATCGAGCGGTTCTCGAGATCTCTGGGGGAGGGGGGGGGGGCAGAATCTGTCCCGTCCCCGCACGTTCACTTAATTCTAGCCTCCCGCAAGGAATAGTGTTAAGTTAAGCTCTCTAGCACAATTACGTGCAAAGTTATTACCAAAGACGTACCAAAGAAGACAAAACCAAAGAAGGGCGGATCCAGCCGTGTAGTTTTTTTTTTTGGGGGGGGGGGGCAAATCCCGTGGGCGTATTTCCAAAAAGTTGTTGAGCGGGGGGGGGGGGGGGTAGCAGACCGTCAGCCTCAGCCGTCAGCGATAAATTTTTGACCGGGGGGGGGGGGGAGGGGACGGTTAGAGCGCGTTATGTCAGGCCGTCGGCAACCCATAGGCAACTGTATAGCATGTATTGGACTTCACGCCTTGGGGTTAGGTGCGTCGCCGATAATTTTTAAATTGGGGGTGGGGGGGGGGGGGGGTGGGGGTGGGGTCGACTGAAATGACAAAAAAAATGTACCCCATTTTCCTGCGTGTATTTTTAATGTGAATTCTTTAATGTGCCTTTGCAGCATTTGTAATGTGAATTATCATGTTATACTTTTACTTAGCGCCGCCAAGCCCCGCGAAATTTGTATGTGTTTGCCTGATAAAACCCAGAAATATAAGCGGTGTGCCTTGTAGAGGATAAGAAGCTAAACATGCTGTTCATTCAATTCAGCGTTACGACAAACCGAAGACGATGGCGATGGATTCGTTATGACGATGATTACCGATGTGACGCCGCGAAGCAGAGTGAAAACTGTAATTTTAGGTCGTGGAAAACGAATTTGTCATATTGGAACCAGACCGTGGGTGGAGCCAAGCCTCAGGAAACCCTTTTCCTGGTTGCACATCTCGGTATGATGACAAATATTGAAATGAATGTAGTTTTTTTCATATGCATTAGCCCTGGATAGTAAATCACGATGACCGGTGGCAGTCAGCGCTCAATAGTACCTACATATGCTAATAATAACTATATACATATGTACCGAACTGTAATAAACAACTGGTAACAGTGCACATGGTTTGAAAGCAGCAAGAGGCAGAACGACTTTTCCGCGCATAAATGGTCCCTGTGGATCTGAAGGAGCCTGGGGGAGATGGCTTGGGGAGATGGTCATGGCCTGAGGCCTGTTCACGGGGTCTGCTGCCGCCGCGGCGCCCGCGGCCAAAAGGGCGGGGCTTAATCGTCAGCCAATCGCGAAAGAGCAGATCCGGGAGGAGAGACTCTCCGTTCTGCGGCTCCTGCGGTTGCTCAGGAGCAGCCGAGAAAGAACTTCGACATAAATGGCGCGCGTCTGACAAAGGTTGCGCACTGTTTTGTTGATATCACAGCTCACTGGCGGTTGTTTGACCAAAAATGACAACTCGTAGTGACTCGTCGATATTCATGTAGTTGAGTGGTTTTGAAAAACATTGAGGGTTTTCATGAAATTGCCTATTCGTTGCGAACGCTACACGCGCCATTTATCGGGCGCCATCAGCGGCCGTAAAAGTGTTCAAAGTTGTTCAAATTAAGCTCCGCCTCCTGGCCGCGGGAGCCGCGGCGGCCGCAGACCCCGTGCACAGGCCTCTGGTCCCATGCTATTAGCTCTTCGGTTTAGCAAGTTAGGCACCGCTGGAGCAGCTTCCGGGTGCCGATGTCGGCGCCTTTGCGTTCGCGTCGCCTTTTTTTCGGAACTCGGCAGACTAGCTAAACATGTAGCCCGCTTGAGAGTTAATATTTTGTGAAGGGAGTGGGTCCTGGGGCCAGCAATTACCGCCAAGGAGAGCCTCTGCTAGACACATATAACTATTCATTTTCCGATTTTCCAAAGTGGTATACACAATTGGGAAACTTGTGTCAAGCCGCGAATCGGCGCGAAATTTTCCAGTTTTTGGCTGTGGATAGCTGGAATTTTACTGAAATTTGAAAAAAAAAATTACTTTGCTCCCCTGCTTGAGAGGGGAGGGGGGGGGGGGCATGACCTCGTTGCCCCCGCCCCCCTCCCCTGGATCCACCTCTGACTATAGTGACCATGATTTTTCCAAACACAAAATATGATATAGAAAAGAAAAGAAAAAACGATTTCCCTTTTTCCTATCGAAAACTTAGGTATCTAAGTCGATTCTGGTATGGAAAAATTCCGAATTTTAAATGTCCACATTATAAAATCACGTGATCTGGCCTGAGACATGTTAAAGTTTTAAATTCCGAAATTTTCGCATTTTCAAAACAAAACATATATTTATCTACGGTTTCTGACGATTCTGATGATATATAGGTTTATATGACTCCCATGATTTACATGGAAGATATCGACCGCTGAAAATTAGAGCTTTGCACGACATCAAAAAGATGTCTGAGGCTGTAACTCGAAAGTTCAGAACACATTCGACGGAAGGGGCTGAAAATTCCACAGCGTGAATCTACGGCCCAGATAACCCCCGACACGTAGTTTTATAGACATCTGAGATCTAGGGTGTTATGGGCTAGGTCGATCTGACGTGGGCTGCGGGTGACATCAGGTCACGTGACCTTGAGGTCACAGAGCCACTTCAAGGATCATGTTATATATAATTGAAATCAGGTCGACGAGATAAGCATAGTGCCATTCAATTGAGCTCTCTAGCACAATAACGTGCACAATTATTACTAAAGACGTGCCATGAAAGACGACCATGATTTTTTCAAATTCAAAACTATAAATGCAATATTTAGAAGAAAAAACATACTTCCAGTGTTTTAACCATCGAAGACTTATCAGCAGAGCTCTATAAATGGCGATATTTGTCGCTCACGACAAATCTAGGGCAATTTCTGTCGCACGATGAAAACTCTCCGGTGAGGATTGTCGCCACATATCAAGCAAAATGCTTTCAGTTAGACACCTGGATGGGCGTTGCAAGAGCGAAGCCGAGCGAAGCAAAATGGATGCCAAATTTGAAATCAGCGTCACAAAATGTCCTAGAAACTACCAGATTCCAAAGAGTTCATCTCGGGTCACCGGAGGTCAGTGACCTCGGTTGATCTGTGAAAGTGTATGACCCCAGTGGAACATATATTAATGTAAAATGGATGCCAAATTTGAGATCAGCGTCACAAAATGTCCTAGAAACTGCCATAAGGCAAAAAGGTCATATCATGTCATCGGAGGTCAGTGACTTCGGTTGACCTCTGAAAAGGTCAACAATATCAGTGGAAACCAAAAATGTCACCTGTTGACCCTTGTGCATATGCTCCTGAGCAGCTAACACTCGGAAGCTGCACAAGTTACAAACACCGATACTACGGGACGCCAGTTGCGCCTAACATGACCTTGAAAAACAGGTCATAGGTCATGGGTCATGAGGGATAGACCTAACGCAAAATTGAGAGTATGTGTCGAATTGTTCAAAAGTACGGTACTGAAAGTTTCATTGCAATCGGTTGATAAATACACGAATTATTTCCGAAGAAGGTTTCATGCGACACTCACTGCGACACCCACCTTCGAGCTTGATACCACTCGCTATAACGCAAGTCAACGCAAGCCTGGCACGCGATACCAGCCGGAAGCGTATTTCTAGACCGCGTATTTCGGTTTCCCGCATTCTAATTGCCACCGGCTAGCGTAAAACCGGACATATCACATACATCAGTCGACAATATAGATATTGCTTTGAAATTCGGTTTGGGCATCGTCCATACTTGGTTCTCCAATATACTTTCCGGTTTTTGAATATATTTGAAAATTTGATGTGGAAATTTCCCTAAAAAAAAATATGTTTTTCATCACAAAATACATTTTCAAATATATTCGAAACCGGAAGATGTATTAAAGAACTAAATATGAATGATGCCCAGACCAAATTTTAACGCAATATCTATATTTTGGACTGACTTATGTCCGGTTTTACGCTAGACAGTGGCAATTAGAATGCGGGAAACCGAAATACGCTTACCGGCAGCGACAAACCGAGCGCCCAAAAGAAACGCGGCTGCTAATTAACTATGCCCTTAGGTCTGTACGATCCATAAAACCGCTCGTTGATATTTTTGCTTGCAAGCATACCGTATGTGTTGTATGTAGTGTGGGTGCAATCAATGAAGCATATTGTGTGCTGCGTTATCATTTATTTTGTTGTGCTTGGGACCATTTTCATCAGGCTTAAAAAATGTACAATTTCGCCCCAAGTCATCATTTTGTCTTCTGAAAACTTTCCCGTTTTTGTTTTCTCACAAAGAATGGGACGCACAACCAAGTGTAACGAACAAGGTCCATTCGGTTCGGCTGGGTTCTAATCCTCCGACAACGGCATAAACTTCCCCAAAGCCCAATATGTGTCGCTTCACTGACACAAATCTGTCGCCAACGCTCGCTACCAAGTTACCGAAAAAATAGACCTCATGACTTATGTATCGAAGTTGATTCTGGCATGAAAAAATCCGAATTTCAAATGGCCACATTTGAAAATCACGTGATTTTGCCTAATATCACGTGTTAAAATTCCAAGATTTTGGAATTTTCAAAATTATTTATATCATTACCGAGCGGGCGCGAAGCGTCCGTGAGGTTTCTTGTCAACTTACTAGACAAATTTACATTTGACACGGCCCGCCCGGCCCGAACCGGCCATACAGACGCTTTTCGGAAGCTAATAACTTTGCAACCACTGCTCCGATTGAGATTGGGTTTTCACCATTGGATAGGTCCATCAAATCAATTTTGTTTTTTTAAGTATGGTGTGTTCTGATAGAGGTGGTACCGCAGTGCGTGGCAGTTTGCATACGCGAACGTCGAAATGAACAAAAAACCTTGCAAAAATGATTCTTGATCAAAAATGGCTGTATTATTATAAGCATTGCTGAAGCATGCAGCGCTCAGGACGTATTCCCTTTTGGCGGATTTGAGAAAAGAGATCATGAACAATTTAATACAACTTATTTTTATGTTGGCATGCATTGACGCCTGACAATTTTTCTGGAGGACTAAAATGACTGTGTTACTACCGCGTGTGCTCCCTTACCGTTTCATATTTCAAACCTGTTTTAGCTTTACCAGAGCGCGCTCGCTCGGTCATCGCCCAAAAAGGCGTTTTACTGGTATTAATATATGGTTCATGATGATTTCATGATGATGGAATATGTTAAATACAGAAATATCCTAAACACCTTGATCCGGGGTGCCAAGTGCAAATATATACAGGATGAGCTTGAGGCGAATAAGGATGATGCAAAAAAAAATTGGAAAATTCTCATCACTCATACTACTGGAAAATCATATCAGAATACATTTCCAAATTACTTTAAAAACAATGAAGACAAACATGTTGAAGATAATTTAGAAATTGCAGAGGAATTTAATGCCTTCTTCAGCTCAGTTGGGAAAAACCTGCAACAAAACATGAAAAGGTGTCCTGAGGAGGCTCTTGAGTTCCTTGGAGACCCTTGCAAAGACACAACAAATCATTTCCAACATACTAATAATGATGAACTTATATCTATAATTAAAAACATGAAAAATGTGGGACATGGAGTGGATAAAATTAATGCAAGAATCTTTAAGTTAACATTTATGGCAATCATATACAAGCTTGTCCACTTTATAAATATCTGTCTTGATCAGGGGAAGTTTCCAAGCAGGCTCAAAATTGCTGTCATAAAACCTATTTATAAATCAGGTGATAGAACACAAATGAACAATTATAGACCAATAAGTATCCTTCCATATATATCAAAAATTCTAGAGAAAGTGATTCACGTCCGCGTCATGGAACATGTCTCCAACAATAGCATAATTTGTCCCAACCAATTTGGATTTAGGAAGGGATACTCAACATACATGCCCTTGCTCATATTGCAAGATAAAGTAATCAGGGGGTTTGAATCAAACAAAATGAACTGTGGTATCTACCTAGACCTAAAAAAGGCATTTGATACTGTTGATCACAGAATATTATTGCTTAAACTTCACTCATATGGTATCACAGATACATTCCTGACAATCATAGGCTCATACTTATCAAATAGATATCAATGTGTAGAGTATAAAAAAGTCCAGTCAAGCCTGAGTCAAATAAGTATTGGGGTCCCCCAGGGCTCTATTCTGGGCCCACTTCTGTTCATCTTATACATAAATGATTTTCCCAGGATTTCGTCAAAGTTTACATCATTACTTTATGCTGATGATACAGCCCTTTTATTTGAGGCTGATTCCAATTCTGAATTGCAAAATAACTTAGATACAGAACTACCAAAGGTATACAAATGGCTGCAAGCAAACAAGCTGTCCTTAAACAACAATAAAACATTCTATCAAATATACAATAAATCCAAAATAAATGTTGACATCAATGTAATATTAAATGGTATAAATATAGAACATACAGAAACTGTGAGGTATCTTGGTGTATATATTGACGAAGAACTCAAGTGGGAGAGTCACATTATGCATATTTCAAGTATAATAAGTCGTAATATAGGGATTATAAGTCGCTCTAGATATTTCCTGGGTCAGAAACACCGATTTATGTTGTATAATGCATTAGTTCTGCCTTATCTTAATTACTGCTGTCTGTTATGGGGAAACGCACCGAAATCACTCCTTAACAAATTGTTTATCCTACAGAAAAAGATAGTCAGGATTGTTGATAATCAAGCAAGACTAGCCCACACAAACCCAATATATGTAAAGCTCAAAATTCTTAAAGTAAAGGACATTGCCAGACAGCAAGCTATAGTCGTGCTTTATAATGTTGCATCTGGAAGTGCCCCACCAGTCATAGCCTCACTTTTTGAATTCACTCAGACCAATCACAGAGCTTCAAGAGTAGCACGACATTTTGAAGAAATATTCACTCGAAAATTATACCGGACACGTACCATAGCATGGATAGGACCACGTTTATGGAATTCAATTGTTGCCACCAGATTCCCCCATATAAACTCAATACCATCTACTAAAAAACAAATAAAAGAAATCACTAAAAATCACATGATCAGTGAATATGAGTAACCTTTCCCTGCTTGCCTCACAAGCCAAGAAAAAAATCCCTAGTAGTTTGCTCATTTATGTAAATGAGCCTGAATACAATAATAGCCATAGCAGTGTTAAATGTTAACTGTTTGTAAAGTCATCTTCTAAGTTGCAGAAGAATGGAGTTATACAGTTTGAAATATATGTAACATTATAAATAAACAATAATACAAATTTGCAGAACTAAGTAACAGTATATAAACAAACAACATAAGCATGCATAAACGTGCATAATCTGAAGTAAAACATAGTAAATCAGAGATAGAGATTTATATTGGTGTCGAGCTATATAGTACCTCCATTTCTTTTCTGCTTTCTTGAAATATGAATTAATTAGATCATGTTTCAACTTATAGATCAATTAATTATATCATGCGCGAAAGCCACCCCGACTAACCGACGCTGGAACCTGGGTGAGATCGAACAGCAACAAGCTTTGCTTAGCTGGGGGGCTCACCGGGTTCCAGCAAAGACCGTTTGCTTGGCTAGACCAGGACCTGCCTTCCCCAACCTTTGTATGAATGAAATTGTATCCTGCCTCACTGTCTGGCAAACCTTTCTTGATGGCAGCGAGATTGGGGCAGCAGGCAGTGGGGCACACACTTGCAATCCTTACTAACTCGGTTACGTATGTGCGAATGTCAGAGTGTATGATTCCCAGAGGCGTAGTTGGGGGGCAGTCACTTGTTGATTTCAGCAACGACTACTTTCTGCCTTCTTATTTTTGACCACATTACCACTGACCACTTAGCCTTCCTCTCTTCATTTGCTTTTTTATTTCTTCTTCCATTTCCTAGCTGGGAGTGCCGCGACATTTTCTCTTTTGTTCTCTGGTGTTAAAGTAAGGTGATGTGCGTCGATGGGTTCGAGGGCGGGGGCACTCCTGGTCACCTGTTAATGGGTGGCGGCATAGAAAAAAAAATGGTTCATGATGATTCTGATGATCTGTCATGGAATGCCGATGATATATATGTTTGTCTGACTCGCATGATTGAGATGGGAGATATTGCCCGCTGAAAATTAGAGCTTTGCGCGACATAAAAAAGATGCCTGAGGCTATAACTCGAAACTTATTCGACGGACGAGGCTGACAATATCACAGCGTGAATCTACGGTCCAGATAACCCCCGATACGTAGTTTTATCGAAATCTGAGATGTAGGGGATCTGTGTTATGGCTGGCCGATATGGTCGATCTGTGTTATTGCCGTCGATATGGTCGATCTGTCATGGAATGCCGATATGGTCGATCTGTGTTATTGCCGTCGATATGGTCGATCTGTGTTATGGCTGGCCGATATGGTCGATCTGTTATGGAATAGTCGGCCGATATGGTCGATCTGTGTTATGGCGGCCGATATGGTCGATCTGTCATGGAATGCCGATATGGTCGATCTGTGTTATTGCCTTCGATATGGTCGATCTGTGTTATGGCTGGCCGATATGGTCGATCTGTGTTATGGCCGGCCGATATGGTCGATCTGTGTTATGGCTGGTCGATATGGTCGATCTGTCATGGAATGCCGATATGGTCGATCTGTGTTATTGCCGTCGATATGGTCGATCTGTGTTATGGCTGGCCGATATGGTCGATCTGTGTTATGGCTGGCCGATATGGTCGATCTGTCATGGAATGCCGATATGGTCGATCTGTGTTATTGCCGTCGATATGGTCGATCTGTGTTATGGCTGGCCGATATGGTCGATCTGTGTTATGGCTGGCCGATATGGTCGATCTGTCATGGAATGCCGATATGGTCGATCTGTGTTATTGCCGTCGATATGGTCGATCTGTGTTATGGCTGGCCGATATGGTCCACCATATCGGTTATGGCCGGCCGATATGGTGGATCTGTGTTATGGCTGGCCGATATGGTCGATCTGTGTTATGGCTGGCCGATATGGTCGATCTGTCATGGAATGCCGATATGGTCGATCTGTGTTATGGCTGATATGGTCGATCTGTGTTATGGCCGGCCGATATGGTCGATCTGTGTTATGGCTGGCCGATATAGTCGATCTGTGTTATGGCTGGCCGATATGGTCGATCTGTGTTATGGCCGGCCGATATGGTCGATCTGTGTTATGGCTGGTCGATATGGTCGATCTGTGTTATGGCGGCCGATATGGTCGATCTGTGTTATGGCCGATATGGTCGATCTGTGTTATGGCCGGTCGATCTGTCATCGAATGCCCGGCAGCTGCTTCCCAGAGGCGTAGTTGGGGGGCAGTCACTTGTTGATTTCAGCAACGACTACTTTCTGCCTTCTTATTTTTGACCACATTACCACTGACCACTTAGCCTTCCTCTCTTCATTTGCTTTTTTATTTCTTCTTCCATTTCCTAGCTGGGAGTGCCGCGACATTTTCTCTTTTGTTCTCTGGTGTTAAAGTAAGGTGATGTGCGTCGATGGGTTCGAGGGCGGGGGCACTCCTGGTCACCTGTTAATGGGTGGCGGCATAGAAAAAAAAATGGTTCATGATGATTCTGATGATATATATGTTTGTCTGACTCGCATGATTGAGATGGGAGATATTGCCCGCTGAAAATTAGAGCTTTGCGCGACATAAAAAAGATGCCTGAGGCTATAACTCGAAACTTATTCGACGGACGAGGCTGACAATATCACAGCGTGAATCTACGGTCCAGATAACCCCCGATACGTAGTTTTATCGAAATCTGAGATGTAGGGGATCTGTGTTATGGCTGGCCGATATGGTCGATCTGTGTTATTGCCGTCGATATGGTCGATCTGTCATGGAATGCCGATATGGTCGATCTGTGTTATTGCCGTCGATATGGTCGATCTGTGTTATGGCTGGCCGATATGGTCGATCTGTTATGGAATAGTCGGCCGATATGGTCGATCTGTGTTATGGCGGCCGATATGGTCGATCTGTCATGGAATGCCGATATGGTCGATCTGTGTTATTGCCTTCGATATGGTCGATCTGTGTTATGGCTGGCCGATATGGTCGATCTGTGTTATGGCCGGCCGATATGGTCGGCCACTATACCACTATCCACTATCTCAGGCTCCGAGCTTATGTGAAAGCACCCGCTCAGTCATCGCCCATTAACCCTATTTACACGTGTCGGTGCGTAAGCCAAGATGCACGTGCGCACGTGCGCCACCGTACTTGAGATCTTGGGAACTGCTTCACCTATCAATATTAAAATTTGCATGGAACTTGAGCAGCGACTGCTAGTAGTTGTGCACCAGGTTTTGCGCGTGTGGGCCCCTATTTTGTACCTCCCAAACTACTGGAGCTATCGAGTTGAGATTTTGCATGCATAATAGTGTGTAGATAACAGCTGTTTTACACGTGGCGGGTCATGCGTCAATATGCACGTGCGCACGTGCGCCACCGTATTTCAGATATCGGACACTACCGCACTAATTGAGATAAAAATGTGCATGCATCTTGGCAACGATTGTAAAAAAAAATTGCGCATAGTGTAATTCAAGTGACTATGCACGTGCTCGCGTGCAAACCACTATACCACTATCCACTATCTCAGGCTCCGAGCTTATGTGAAAGCACCCGCTCAGTCATCGCCCATTAACCCTATTTGTAACAGGCTCCTGGCTACCCCTATTTGTAACAGATTCCGCCCCCCCCCCCCCCCCCGGAGATCTCGAGATCTACCCGTCCGATTTTCAAAAATGAAACGGTGTTTGGTTCCCCTCAACACGATCTACATTTCTAAATAATAATACAATCTAAATTTTTGATAGGGGGGCAACAGGGGGGCAAAAACCACTAATTTTAGTGGTATTTTTGATTCAACATAGCTTTCATGTTTATCGACCGATTTTAACACAATTAATACGAATCGATAGAGATTGAATTGTAAATTGATATATGACAGTAGCGTTTGAAAATTCAAAAATCATAGGCGTGTGCAGGTCACTCAATATGGGGGTGAAGTAAATGCGTAATAAAACCATTTTTTTATGTGTTTTTTTAAAGAAATGAAATGGTATGTGATTGTGACATTAGGCAAAACAGTTAAAAATCATATTTTTTGCCATAGGCGGTACCAGGTTAGTGAAAAAGGGGGGTACAATTGGAAAAAAATATTAACCGCAGACAAGTTGCTACCCAGCACTATAAATATGTTACTGATCGTAGATAGTTCCTTTTTGCATGTTGTACTTCATAATAGGCGTATCCAGGATCCAAACTGGGGCGGCTCAATACCTTTTGATAAGCATATTATCCGCTATTATGATACTAACTAGTCAACAGTGACTATTTCACTTACAACTTCAATTAACATTGCTTACCCCCCTTTTACCCTACCTGGACTCGCCTATTATCTTATAATCGTTCGTAGAGTAGTCTGTGGTGCGTGTTTCATCCGAAAACTACAGTATGTTATGTCATTGTACGCCATGCCTCTTAGTTTCCTTGCAATAATATGACCCCCTTTCTTCCATTCCTGAGCGGGCCTCTGCAAAAAAATGACTTTATTCCCTTTCCTGGCCTCATATGTGCATATATAATTATAAGCTAACCGTCTATTGCGCCGTTATCGCTGGCATATCGTCATCACCAAGCCAGTCACCCCCCTTTTCATGTGCCTGAACACGCCCCTGAAACTCTATATGTAATAAATTATGCAAACAATGGAAGCAGAAGCTATCTTTTACATCTTGATAACTATAAATTCCCCTTACATTGCTCTATTTGCTTCCCGCCAAGCATTGAATACTTCCTGGAAACCCCCCCTTTTCAAGCCCCTGAAACCGCCTCTGCCATGAAATTTTAATGATATTTCATTAACATCAACTGATTTGCACTTGTTGCAATCACCGTGAACCGATGTAACTCCTTCATACTTGAGGCAGTTACGAAGAAACCGTGAAGATCGCATTTCCGTATTATCGCCAAATATCGCCTCCGAACCCACCCAAAACTGTACCCTGGATCCGCCTCTGTTCAGGTTAAGAACTCAAAATTTTGACTCCAAATGCGGTATTCAATTCTATGAAAAGTCCCAAAATTTCATGGGCCTGCTCCCAGCCGTTCTGGAGATATCTGCGAAAAACATGAGGGGGGGGGGGCGGAATCCGCCCCCTGTTACAAATAGGGTTAAGGCGTTTTACTGGTATATGAAATGCGGCGTGTTCAGATAAATTCATCCCACACAAGCCACAAATGTTGAAAGTTTTGTATTTGGCCGATCCCAAGCCCCTATCCCTATCCCTATCCTATCCTACCCATATCCTACCCCTATCCCTTAACATATTGCATATTGTGATGTTCGATACAAATAATATTTATTTATTTATTTATTCAGCAGATCACCCACGGGTTGGCCCATTGACGGGTAAAGTCACATATAACTACAAAGACACATGCAGGCACACAATAAATACACTGATCTCACTCGCTGTCTTACAAGTAAAACATCACAATATATGGCCTAAGTAGTGCTACCCGTGGAGCGGATAAGCCACTGTCGTCAGTTTCATCGCATAAACCTTGGCTTGTATCTGGATTTGGTAGAGTGAATCTCTAAAAATGTCTATCTGTTCATTCTGATGTAGGAATTCGTAATAATTCAGAGATTACTTTTCATTAACCACCGCTAGATTTTATCGTCTGTATTTTAAGGAGACTGCTCAGCTGGACGTCGGAGACGGAGAGGTCAGATGATGGCGTCTTGTAAACCTGCCCTAGTGATCTTTTCCCGACTCGACAAATCGCGCTAACACTTAATTCCGCGGTTCCGCGGTGTTCAGCACCGAAAAAGCTCGTCCGGACCAGTTGTTTTGCGACATTCCGCCAGCGGACACCCGACGAATGGCGCAGTGTGCGGACCGCTTAATAGACACTGTTTTGTGGTAGGTTTGTTTTTAGTACAATATAACACAATAAACAAAAAGAAGACACTATGCCGCTATCTCATTAAAGCCCCTTGGGACATATATGTCCCAAGACTATTCAGCTGCCATTCCTGTCCGCCGCACGTGCATTTCTTTAAAAAAAAACGCACGAGCACCATTGTCACGATGTGTGTATTTTTTATCCGTACTCTGAGTAAGAAGAGTTTGATGTCGTGTCTCACGTGAGATATTTATGTGCCACGAGACTTGGAATCAGAGTAGGAGAGGAAAAGGGGGATTAACGGGGGTAGCGAGAGAAACTAGATTGCAACTGACGTGAGAGACTGGTGTTAAATATAATGAACCCGTGACAACCATTGAACTGAAAAGTTGCGAACCCGTACATTTACCTGGTTATTTGTTTTGGTAAATAAAATGTGTTTCAGGTAGGTATTTCAGTTGAGCGTCACCTGAAGAAAAAAACTTCGGAACTGCTCCTAAGGTACACATAAAATGCGCGCATTAATGTGTTAAGTCAATATACAGAACTGATTGAGTTGTGTTCCTTATCGGGAAAGCATAACCTTTTGATTTATTTTTCTGCATTGCCTTTGTGGAATGGGGAAAGCAGTATGAATCGGAATAAAAGACGATCTGCCCTTTTCCCTGAGATTTGTCCCCACCTATAAAAGTTTCCGCCGCGCCGGGCACAGGTAGCTGTCTGCCCCACACCGGCTGGGGAGAAGACTTCGACTGCGTTTAACTTACGCCGGAAGAGGAGTACATGATCCATGAGTGCCACCTAACAAATTTAGCGTAAGCCAATGAAATCACCCAATTTAACTAGTCAGTCACCACGCCCGAGTGCCGATTGTGTCGGTGACCCCGAGGGGGACTCAGCCGACCCCCAAAAACCCTAGGTGGTTCAAACATGGGACTTTCTCGGCGATCTGCACCGTTCATTTTTGTCATATAGGTGGCTCCAAAGGTGTGTGTATCATGCACCATAGGTGGCGCCCGTTATGACGGCGGTATTAGCGCGTTGTTCGACTTCGGTGTCAAGTGGGGTCATTCCATCCTCTGCGATTTTGACCCCAAGCCAATCCATCGAGCAGTGCCGGCCACTAGTTATAGTGCATTATCTTATGACATTTCTGCATTATCTTATGACATTTCTGCATTATCTTATGTATGATATCAAATTGATCGTATCTCAATTTATAAGTGAAATAACAACTTTTTCTATTTTGATAATTCAAATTTGGGAAATATAAATATATATATGTACTTATATATGGTGACGAACGGTATAATCCTTATTTATATCTAGCGTAACATATCTGGGGGTTTATTTCCTTCGAAGCATTGTGACAATGTCCCTGAAAGAAATCGCCGACACTAAATAGATCGCCGTTGGGAGCATAAATGAACTTCCGATTTCATTGCCACATTTTGATTGTTTGTTGATTGTTTTGGAAAAAGTGGTTATTTTTATTGATATGCAAAAGTATTGTATTATATACAGCCAGAGACAGCACTATACAAAACTCCTATTGTTGAAAATAAATGAACCATTATGACAATTGTTTTCCAAAAATGAGGGTCGCAACCACAAACTAGGTCGTCATTGGGTGCTTAAGTTAACTGCTAATTTGGATACCTTTTTATTCAATGTTTGTTGATTGTTAAGGATAGTAGGGCATATCATCATAAGAGACGGAAACAGACATATTTTCCATAATATTTCGTCAAAAAGTAATACCAGATTTTGGTGGGAAGCGAAATTCGTTACCAAGTACTGGAGCGTATCGGTCGTTTAAAGTGTGGAACGCAATATCAACTATCAACTTGACATATTTCGGTAGGAATGTTTATATACAAAATATGATCAAGTTACAATATATTTTGGTCTCGCCTGTCGATTTCAAGTATAACTCCATTTTGTGTGGAAAAAGGTCAATATTTCCCTTTCACACGTGCCCTGGAGGGCCTCTGAGAGAAGGCCTCTAAGACACACGCCCTGGAGGGGGGGGGGGGGGGATTTCACCTCCCTATGATCTCGAAAACTAAACAACGTAGCGACAAGCGGAAAACAGAGTTAGATAGGTCGAGACAAGCTCTATTGAAAGTATATCGGTAATGTTTTAGGTCAGGTCAATAGTGAGGTCACCAGAGGTCATCAAAGGTCAGATTTGGCAGTTTTAGGACTTTGCTCCAGAAATCCCCAGATATCACATGATCACATGATAGCTAGGAACAAACGGAAACAGCAATGGAAATTTTTTGTAAAATATAATCGACAAAATTTCCTCAGATTTTAGCTGAGGTCAATAGTTTAGGCTCTAGAGGTCATCAAATGTCAAAAATGTTATTTTTTGGCAAAAAGTTTTTCGCAAATAACTTTTTATCTAATAAAGATAAAGCATTACTTTTGACGCCATCGTGTTTATCTTATCAAAACACTTTGAATGGTGTTAATTTTGACTAGGTAAAATTAACTGAGAAATTTGACCTCAGGTCAAGGTCAAGTGGTGACCCAAGTAGGTCATGTTGCACATTGGGAGACGTGTCGCGACGAGACAAACACATTAGTACCGTTTTCACTTTTATATCTGTATTGTGTCGTTGGTTATGGACAAAACAACGTTGGCGGTCACGAAATTGACCTGACCTTAGGTCACCGATATACAAAATCCGACTTAGACAAAAATTGTAGGTATCTATCACCTTATCAAATCCTGCAAGATTGAAACCGATCGGCCTAAAACTGTGGCTGCGGTACCACCGCAAACGTTTTGGAGGTGGGGTCATCACATGACCTGATCTGATGACCTGACCTGAGCTGGCCCGAGGTCAAGAATTTGGCTTAATGTGGGTAGTTGATTTCCGAACAGGTATGCAAAAAACGGCGGCGCTGCGTGCCGCGGTTTTTGCACTATCCTAAAAAACGGAGGGGTGTGCGGATTTCGCCCCCCCCCCCTCCTCCAGGGCGCGTGTTAAAGTTCATTTCATTTATGCATGATGATGTTCCCTGTTTTTAGAAGGGAACTCACGAAAGCAGTGTCGGGTGTAAGTCCATTTAAATGCCTTTTTCAAACACTTAAAATTACTTATAAAGTACACAGACTTGCCTACTGTGTAATCGTCAAAGGAATATGGCCGTGCGCGGAAACATTATTTAAAATATATCGTTTGTGGCGCAATTATTTTGAAAGGCTAAGTGGTGGCCGCTCGGGTCTACTCCGGTCGTCTCAGCCCACTTCCCCCTCTGTTCACGGAAATGATTTGAAAACTCTGCGGCAAATTATCTCCAGTTCGAGGAGTAGGAATTGCGGGTGGAACTCATCAAATTACAATGTTGACTCCATTCATTATTAACCTTAAAAATCCAGAAAGAATACATTTGATGAATTTGTTTATTCTGATGACATCTGTTCGTTGTAATGATTGTCATGAGTTCACAAAGACTTTCTACGACTACGCAATTACTGCGCTAAATAAATATGCGAGACAAATAAGTACAGTCCACAAGCTGTCACTCATCACAAAACGACCGATGTCGTATACATGTGTAACACGCTCCAGCAAAACCCTGTAACAGAACACGAACAGACGGCCAAGTATTTGGTAGGCCACCGCTCAACAATGAAAACAGCGGATACCACCCGGCTTTGTAACAACAAACAATCAGAAGAACCGCTGCCATAGTTTCGTCCTCAGCCGACTTCTTTAAAGCGCATCGGACATCACCAGGCGACTCATAAACGATGGGAGTGGCGACCATGAAGCGCATCGGACATCACCAGGCGACTCATAAACGATGGGAGTGGCGACTCCCACTGCCAGTGCCAGTCGAATCTATCGTCCAGCTCACGCTAGTCTAGGGAAGTCTAGTTTAGGCTAGCCTAGTGTAGCCTAGTGCAACCTAGTCTAGATTGTGCACGACAGATTAGCGCCACTCACGGAATCAAATGGTCAAATCACATCCTCAACTAACTGTGTGGCGGCAAGACTCGTTCCGCGCCAGCCTTGCGAGCGGCGGGTAATATCATAAGCATGCTCTGAGCTGACTCGGACTGGCTGACGCTGAGGGTGCCGAGGTCGCCTCGGGGCCGTCCTCTACTGCTGCTGATGGGCCTGGTGATGGGCCGGCTGATGGGCCTGGTGATGGGCCGGCTGCGGCTGCTGCGGCTGCTGCGGCTGCTGCGGCTGCTGCGGCTGGTAGGCGCGCTTCAGGGGGGCCGCCGGCGTCGAGCGACGCCTCAGCATGGTAGAGAGACGCGCGCTAGCCATCCGACGGAACCGCGCGCCGGCGTTCACCAGGCTCTCCAGCATTCCCATGACGGCGACACGGGCCCGCTCCAGACCCTGCCGGAGGAGGGGGGAGGGGGGGTCAGGCATCAGGTGGCATGGGCCCGCTCCAGACCCTGCCGGAGGGGGGGGGGGGGGGGTCAGACATCAGGTGACACGGGCCCGCTCCAGACCCTGTCAGAGGGAGGGGGGGGGGGGTGTCAGGCATCAGGTGACATGGGCCCGCTCCAGACCCTGCCGGAGGGGGGGGGGAGGGGGGCTGTCGGGCACCAGGTGACACGGACCCGCTCCAGACCCTGCCGGAGGGGGGGGGGGGGCTGTCAGGCATCAAGTGACACGGGCCAGCTCCAGACCCTGTCAGAGGAGGGAGGGGGGGGGGGGGGTATTGGGCATCAGGTGGCACGGGCCCGCTCCAGACCCCGCCGGGAGACGGGGAGGTGTCAGATGCTGTGTGTCAAGCATCAGGTGTCATGTTTCACATCAGGCTGTGTGGTTCGGATGATAGACGAAACGCTGGCCAACACAGGCAAACTTAATACTCAATTATACATTTCCGGTCATCGAACCTCAAATACACTTTCTGTGAATTGTGCCTCGTTTGCCTTACATTCACTAGGCATTACTCCATTGACATAGCAAACCTCTGGCATCAGCTGGCGGGGTTCAGAACTCACATCCAGTATCAGCTGGCGGGGCTCAGAACTCACATCCAGTATCAGCTGGCGGGGTTCAGAACTCACATCCAGTATCAGCTGGCGGGGTTCAGAACTCACATCCAGTATCAGCTGGCGGGGTTCAGAACTCACATCCAGTGATACCGACTTCATGTTCATGCTGCTGCTTCACACATCAGTATTGATGATGATGATGATGCATTTCCTGCACGAGGAGACAGCATCGTTTTGCTGGCGCTGGCGAAGCAGTGCGTGTGTGACCGCGCCGCATGTGAGGATCGTATCTCGGTCAGAGTGAACCGGGTCACCGTTTAGCCGGCTGGCTCGGCAGGCGGTGTGTGGCTCGGCCTGCTGGCTGCACTGGCACACTGAGCAGATCAATTAGTGGTACTTTCTCTGTAGAGGGAGGTACTTTCTCTGCAGGGCTGGCCGTAGGCAGCCGCGGCAAGGAGGCCACATATGTTTGTCGCCGGTTCAGCACCGCCGCCACCACCACCGGCCGGGCCTGAATGCGCTCTCCGCGTCAGGGCGCATCTGGGCCTCTCTAATGACACGTGCCGCCGCCGCTGCCGCTGCCGCCTGCAGAGAGATCGGTCCAGCCGGGACGGAGCAACAGGTGCCGTCCCAGCCCCGGACCGGACGGGGACTCCACGGAGCAACAGGTGCCGTCCCAGCCCCGGACCGGACGGGGACTCCACGGAGCAACAGGTGCCGTCCCAGCCCCGGACCGGGCGGGGACTCCACGGAGCAACAGGTGCCGTCCCAGCCCCGGACCGGACGGGGACTCCACGGAGCAACAGGTGCCGTCCCAGCCCCGGACCGGACGGGGACTCCACGGAGCAACAGGTGCCGTCCCAGCCCCGGACCGGGCGGGGACTCCACGGAGCAACAGGTGCCGTCCCAGCCCCGGACCGGACGGGGACTCCAATTACTGCGACCGACTTCGTTTTTGCTGAAAATTTTGTAGAGCACATCCACTCATAATGTGCCAAGACTGCTGCTTGTTTTATTTCGATACTTACATCGGGCTGAGCTGTATCTGCCAACAATGCCGTCTGGATGAGCAGTGGCCAGGGCTGCTGGGGATCTGAACAATGGTCACTATAGCATTGATGGGAGGAACACTTACATTGCTGGTCTGGCGGCGCAGCGGGTAGGGCAGCGGGGCGGCCGGCTTCTGCTGCTGCGGCTGCTGCTGCTGCTGCTGCTGATGCTGTCCGAAGGCCGGCTGCTGCTGCTGCTGCTGCTGCTGCTGCTGCTGCTGCTGCTGCTGCTGCTGCTGCTGCTGCTGCTGCTGCTGCAGCTGGTGCGGCTGGCGGCCCACCTGCTGCTGGTGGTGTACGGCCTGGGGCGCTGAAACAGAGCCGGCCTCCACGTCAGCCGGGACTGCAGCAGCAACCAAGGCCATAAAACAACGCGGCAACCATGGACGGTCCCGGGATGCAGCGGCAACCAAGGCCATACAACAACGCGGCAACCATGGACCGTCCCGGGATGCAGCGGCAACCAAGGCCATAAAACAACGCGGCAACCATGGACCGTCCCGGGATGCAGCGGCAACCAAGGCCATAAAACAACGCGGCAACCATGGACCGTCCCGGGATGCAGCGGCAACCAAGGCCATAAAACAACGCGGCAACCATGGACCGTCCCGGGATGCAGCGGCAACCAAGGCCATAAAACAACGCGGCAACCATGGACCGTCCCGGGATGCAGCGGCAACCAAGGCCATAAAACAACACGGCAACCATGGACCGTCCCGGGATGCAGCGGCAACCAAGGCCATAAAACAACGCGGCAACCATGGACGGTCCCGGGATGCAGCGGCAACCAAGGCCATAAAACAACGCGGCAACCATGGACGGTCCCGGGATGCAGCGGCAACCAAGGCCATACAACAACGCGGCAACCATGGACGGTCCCGGGATGCAGCGGCAACCAAGGTCATAAAACAACGCGGCAACCATGGACGGTCCCGGGATGCAGCGGCAACCAAGGTCATACAACAACGCGGCAACCATGGACGGTCCCGGGATGCAGCGGCAACCAAGGTCATAAAACAACGCGGCAACCATGGACGGTCCCGGGATGCAGCGGCAACCAAGGCCATAAAACAACGCGGCAACCATGGACGGTCCCGGGATGCAGCGGCAACCAAGGCCATAAAACAACGCGGCAACCATGGACGGTCCCGGGATGCAGCGGCAACCAAGGCCATAAAACAACGCGGCAACCATGGACGGTCCCGGGATGCAGCGGCAACCAAGGCCATAAAACAACGCGGCAACCATGGACGGTCCCGGGATGCAGCGGCAACCAAGGCCATAAAACAACGCGGCAACCATGGACGGTCCCGGGAACACCGTCATGCACACCGCGCTTAACGATAACAGGGATTGGCGATACTTAGTGTTAAATGGACAACCGTAAATTTACTCGAATGTTTTAAGGTATGTCAACACAAACTTAATGCAGCGTGTGGTAGAAGTGAAGTGACGAAGGGGCGGCTTCAGAAGAGCAACGACTACAATCTTTCGATTTGAACGTCAGAGTTTGTAAGTTTAGTCAGACAGAATGTCTGACAAAAAAACAGCTTTCTTGGTCGTTCTAGTTCTGCACTGTAATGTGACTCTTGGCCGGCATTTATGAAGCACTTTTAAAACAGTTTTACCGATTACATAAACTTCAATAATGTTCAGTGCGAGGTGTGGAACGACTGTTGCTGCGAGCTGTCACAGCCAGATAGGTCGCCGTCTTACCTGCATGTGGTGCGGCGCCCGTGTCGGCGTACACGACAGACAGAGCTGAAACACACAAACACACCACCACTCAGTCGGCTATACAGGGCTACACGGCGTACACGACAAACAGAGCTGAAACACAAACACACCACCACTCAGTCGGTTATACAGGGCTACACGGCGTACACGATAAACAGAGCTGAAACACAAACACACCACCACTCAGTCGACTATACAGGGCTACACGGCGTACACGACAAACAGAGCTGAAACACAAACACACCACCACTCAGTCGGCTATACAGGGCTACACGGCGTATACGACAGACAGAGCTGAAACACACACAAACACACCACCACTCAGTCGACTATACAGGGCTACACGGCGTACACGACAAACAGAGATGAAACACAAACATACCACCACTCAGTCGGCTATACAGGGCTACACGGCGTACACGACAAACAGAGCTGAAACACACAAACACACCACCACTCAGTCGGCTATACAGGGCTACACGGCGTACACGACAAACACGGCTGAAACACACAAACACACCACCACTCAGTCGGTTATACAGGGCTACACGGCGTACACGACAAACAGAGCTGAAACACACACAAACACACCACCACTCAGTCGACTATACAGGGCTACACGGCGTACACGACAAACAGAGATGAAACACAAACACACCACCACTCAGTCGGCTATACAGGGCTACACGGCGTACACGACAAACAGAGCTGAAACACACAAACACACCACCACTCAGTCGGCTATACAGGGCTACACGGCGTACACGACAAACACGGCTGAAACACACAAACACACCACCGCTCAGTCGGCTTGAAGCCCATTCTGCAGGCCTGACTATTTCATGACTGATTTGTGTAATTGCATGACTGATTCTTGCCTTGCATAACGAAAGGTTTGCAGGATTTAAAGGACATTTAGATTCAAAGGAAGTCAATATTTTGCAGTGGGGAACATGCATTATTTTGTCCGTAGTGATCGGTAGATGAAATAAATGCAATCCATTAGTCGTATTCTAAA
Organism: Chirona hameri; assembly: GCA_036785665.1. Taxonomy (NCBI): domain Eukaryota; kingdom Metazoa; phylum Arthropoda; class Thecostraca; order Balanomorpha; family Balanidae; genus Chirona; species Chirona hameri. Next base: position 24,578 of record JAXIVJ010007832.1, read on the forward strand.
ACACATAAAATGCCCTCTATAAATGTATGTCCTCGACAATTTTAGCTTAGCTTTCCCTAGAGTAGCAAGAGGCAAACTCAATGTATTTGTATTGACTGCATGGAACAGGGTGAGCTGTGCAGACAAATTATAGTAGGGTATTCATTTGCCATCTCCGCCTCTGCCTTCCCTGACAACTCATATTTCTATCGGTTGTGGCGGTAACCGTGACAAACAACCACAAGGTAACCATCCAGTAACCACAAGGTAACCATCCAGTAACCACAAGGTAACCATCCAGTAACCACAATGTAACCAACCAGTAACCACAAGGTACCCATCCAGTAACCACAAGGTAACCATCCAGTAACCACACGGTAACCATCCAGTAACCACAAGGTAACCATCCAGTAACCACAAGGTTACCATCCAGTAACCACAAGGTAACCATCCAGTAACCACAAGGTAACCATCCAGTAACCACAAAGTAACCATCCAATAACCACAAGGTAACCATCCAGTAACCACAAGGTAACCATCCAGTAACCGTAAAGTAACCATCCAGTAACCGTAACCCAGTTACTCGAAAGGGCGGACGTCGTCGATATTGAGGTGCGCCGCGCCTGTCACAGCCAATCACACCATCCTCGGATGGCAGATAGCCAGGTCGCCAGGTCGCCTCGCCACGCATAATCACACCAACGACTCGCTGGATGTGGCAACCCGAGTGCGTGCCGCAGCCGCGCGGCCGCCGCGCCGCCGGCCGGCCCGTGCCCTTCCGGTCAAACATTGGGTCACATCCGCGGGGGGGGGGGGCTTCCGCCGGCACTGGCTGTTGACTGTGGGCCGGTCTATGACGGCAGCCTTGACACACGATGCGCACTGTACCCGGTCACAGGCATGGCTGGAGGGAGCTTTTCAGAGCAAGTTGGCGGGGCGAAATATCATATTGGGTGGTTGTTTTGCATGGCTGAGGTGAAAAATAACTATTTTAACACAAGGAAACCTTTAAATCTGACAAAAGTTGGTATGGCCAAGATCAAAGTTGGTGGGGCAGTGGCCCCATATGACATTTGAATAGGAAACCCACCCGTGGTCACAGGATGTGTGCACATCGCGCACAGGTGGTGTATTTTGCACCCGGTGCACAGCTAACAGCGCATTGGTGATATTTGGCAACGTAATATGCCGTGTATAACATATATACAGCGCACCCTGTGCACAATATGTCGTCTATTGGGCGTCTATTAGCCTGAACAGTTGAGGCGCCCTTGAACCCAAATCAGCACCACCACCACCGCATATGTCATCTACAGCGTACCAGTGGACTGTCTGTGACCACCGTCCACTCTCCACAGTGGTCAGTGGACACTGGACAGTGGACTGTGGCTCAATCGGCGGCGGCCGGCCCAGAGTCCGACCTGGACCCGTGTAGTCCGACCCGGCTCCGGCGACGCCGCGTCCAGAGCTGAGGAGTGGGAGAGGCCGGACCAGGGTCCGACCCGGCTCCGGCAGCGTCCCGTTCAGCGAGTGCGGCGGCTCGCTGAGTGGGAGAGGCCGGCCCGGGGTCCGACCCGGCTCCGGCAGCGTCCCGTTCAGCGAGTGCGGCGGCTCGCTGAGTGGGAGAGGCCGGCCCGGGGTCCGACCCGGCTCCGGCAGCGACCCGTTCAGCGAGTGCGGCGGCTCGCTGAGTGGGAGAGGCCGGCCCGGGGTCCGACCCGGCTCCGGCAGCGTCCCGTTCAGCGAGTGCGGCGGCTCGCTGAGTGGGAGAGGCCGGCCCGGGGTCCGACCCGGCTCCGGCAGCGTCCCGTTCAGCGAGTGCGGCGGCTCGCTGAGTGGGAGAGGCCGGCCCGGGGTCCGACCCGGCTCCGGCAGCGTCGCTGAGTGGGAGAGGCCGGACCGGTGCCGGCCGCCCGTCGCTGCCTCACGGCGGCCGTGCTCAGCGTGATGCCCGAAATAGGCACAGCCGAGCGGAGCGGTCACAATAGCCGGATGTCCGTGTCCGTGACACGCTGCTGTTCTTCGGCAGGCTCTTCATTGTTCCACGCTAATGATGTCAATGTGTGTTAATGTGCTCTCACACTGATGTTAATGCTCTCACACTGATGTTAATGCTCTCACACTGATGTTAATGCTCTCACACTGATGTTAATGCTCTCACACTGATGTTAATGCTCTCACACTGATGTTAATGCTCTCACACTGATGTTAATGCTCTCACACTGCATTTCTGACTGCGGTCATAGGTCTAATGATGTCAATGTGTATGCTCTCACACTGCATTTCTGACTGCGGTCATAGGTCTAATGATGTTAATGTGTATGCTCTCACACTGCATTTCTGACTGCGGTCATAGGTCTAATGATGTCAATGTGTATGCTCTCACACTGCATTTCTGACTGCGGTCATAGGTCTAATGATGTTAATGTGTATGCTCTCACACTGCATTTCTGACTGCGGTCATAGGTCTAATGATGTCAATGTGTATGCTCTCACACTGCATTTCTGACTGCGGTCATAGGTCTAATGATGTTAATGTGTATGCTCTCACACTGCATTTCTGACTGCGGTCATAGGTCTAATGATGTTAATGTGTATGCTCTCACACTGCATTTCTGACTGCGGTCATAGGTCTAATGATGTTAATGTGTATGCTCTCACACTGATGTTAATGCTCTCACACTGCATTTCTGACTGCGGTCATAGGTCTATCTAATGATGTTAATGTGTATGCTCTCACACTGATGTTAATGCTCTCACACTGCATTTCTGACTGCGGTCATAGGTCTAATGATGTTAATGTGTATGCTCTCACACTGCATTTCTGACTGCGGTCATAGGTCTAATGATGTTAATGTGTGTGCTCTCACACTGCATTTCTGACTGCGGTCATAGATCTAATGATGTTAATGTGTATGCTCTCACACTGCATTTCTGACTGCGGTCATAGGTCTAATGATGTTAATGTGTATGCTCTCACACTGATGTTAATGCTCTCACACTGCAGTTCTGACTGCGGTCATAGGTCTAATGATGTTAATGTGTATGCTCTCACACTGCATTTCTGACTGCGGTCATAGATCTAATGATGTTAATGTGTATGCTCTCACACTGCATTTCTGACTGCGGTCATAGGTCTAATGATGTTAATGTGTATGCTCTCACACTGCAGTTCTGACTGCGGTCATAGGTCTAATGATGTTAATGTGTATGCTCTCACACTGATGTTAATGCTCTCACACTGCAGTTCTGACTGCGGTCATAGGTCTAATGATGTTAATGTGTGTGCTCTCACACTGCATTTCTGACTGCGGTCATAGGTCTAATGATGTTAATGTGTATGCTCTCACACTGATGTTAATGCTCTCACACTGCATTTCTGACTGCGGTCATAGGTCTAATGATGTTAATGTGTATGCTCTCACACTGCATTTCTGACTGCGGTCATAGGTCTAATGATGTTAATGTGTATGCTCTCACACTGATGTTAATGCTCTCACACTGCATTTCTGACTGCGGTCATAGGTCTAATGATGTTAATGTGTATGCTCTCACACTGCATTTCTGACTGCGGTCATAGATCTAATGATGTTAATGTGTATGCTCTCACACTGCATTTCTGACTGCGGTCATAGGTCTAATGATGTTAATGTGTATGCTCTCACACTGATGTTAATGCTCTCACACTGCATTTCTGACTGCGGTCATAGATCTAATGATGTTAATGTGTATGCTCTCACACTGCATTTCTGACTGCGGTCATAGGTCTAATGATGTTAATGTGTATGCTCTCACACTGATGTTAATGCTCTCACACTGCATTTCTGACTGCGGTCATAGATCTAATGATGTTAATGTGTATGCTCTCACACTGCATTTCTGACTGCGGTCATAGATCTAATGATGTTATTGTGTATGCTCTCACACTGCATTTCTGACTGCGGTCATAGATCTAATGATGTTAATGTGTATGCTCTCACACTGCATTTCTGACTGCGGTCATAGATCTAATGATGTTATTGTGTATGCTCTCACACTGCATTTCTGACTGCGGTCATAGATCTAATGATGTTAATGTGTATGCTCTCACACTGATGTTAATGCTCTCACACTGCATTTCTGACTGCGGTCATAGGTCTAATGATGTTAATGTGTATGCTCTCACACTGATGTTAATGCTCTCACACTGCAGTTCTGACTGCGGTCATAGGTCTAATGATGTTAATGTGTATGCTCTCACACTGCATTTCTGACTGCGGTCATAGGTTTTGGCCAGGCTGGTGACCTTTTCATATTTCTTCTAAAAATAGTACGATATTGAGAAGCATGCATTCATTCAACTTTTAGTACTCTGTAAGCTAAAGCCGCATTTTGCTTGGTTTGTTTCCAGGTATTTTGGCCTACTCGGACCACTGCGTGTCTGATCAGCTGCATCGTTTGACAGCGGTGTAGGCCCGTTAACAGCGGACAGCGGTGTAGGCCCGTTCAGAGGCCGTTACTAGCAGTCCAGGACTTCTGCGGCGCTGCAGTGTAGGCCGGCACTAGTGAGCTGGGTTCCGAGAAATTAAGCTGGATTGACATGACACCGGATGCGTTTTGCCGCAAACGCATGCGTCTGCGGCGAGAAAACGCGGGTCATGACGGACGCAGACGCATGCCTCGGCCAAATTGAACGATGACAGCGCTGGTAGCCATTTAATACCCAAAAACGCATGTGCGTCATGCATGCATGCGTAAAAGGCATACGCATGCATTTTACGCAAGCGTATGCGTTTTCCGCCGCAGACGCATGCGTTTGCGTCAAAACGATCACGATCATTCCGCGACCGGATCGGGGATCTTACCATATTCCCCAAGCTTTCCCCCACTCGTCGGCGCCCGTTTTGGGTGATGGGGGGAACCTTGGGCTAAGGTTGGGTGAGATGCCCAGTCCGGAGTTTGTTACGGAAACCCCTAGCTAATCCCGTACGGGGTTATACGGTGCTGACCGCTTCGCAAGCTTGGGGAAAGTGCGGGGTGCGCGCGGTGCACGGCACGATTTTCTCACGCAAAGCACAACCAAAATGCCTTGTAAAAGTGTCTCATATTCCAGGCATTCGGTCCGTTTTCCCTGACCCTACGGTAGGGGTTTCACGAGTTTTCCCCATCCCTGGTAATAGCTGAGCCCCGTGCGGGCTTCGCTTCAATTTGCTGACTGCAGATAAAGCCTCCAGTGATCCAACGGCTGATCTGACCTGCTTGCAGGTCTGGTGCCGACTCACCTATGTATGCCAACATATACAAAGGTAAAGTTAGTGCTGAATTGTCAAGTCATGCCATGGCAATAACCGTAAAGCTGAAACTATGAGAGCGTATACGTTTCATGAGCGGTGTTTACGCTAACGACTGCTAGTTTTCGTTAGGTGCGCAGCTGGTTAGGTCGATATCATGACCTATCATTTGTCACGGTTTGGTCGATATCATGGCCAATCATTTGTCACAACGGACGTTTCGCTGGTTTAAATTGAAATTCCAACCATGTGAAGCTGTAAACGCTTGTAGCTGTAGCAAATTATACCGATTGGTGTGTACGTTAAAAGCATAAGAAAAAATGAGCCAGGGGAGAATGTGCAAAAATAACTTCAGAATCAGAGGATCATATATGGCTTGACTTAATTCCCAGAGTTGTGAGATGTCCATTGAAGCATCCAACGACCCGAAAGCAAAGCAAAGCAAGAGTGCGAGACTTTTTGGTCAGAATACGGATTTTAACAATGGAACATTGTAGATGGTTGGATAAGGCCTTGAAAGCCGGACCACGTAATACTCACCTTGATCCAACATACAATTGGACATACAACATACACCTTGGTCCAATTCACAGAATTTACTGATTTTGTGACATATTGTTCCTGAACAAACTCGAAAAATAAAAGGAGAAAAAGCCCCAAATTTGTATCTCCGAAGCTCCAGATTTGGTACCAACTTTTTTCACTACGTTTCATACAATGTTTTACAATTATACTAATCTGTTATTTAATTTTGTTTAATGTTAATGTGACTATGGAGAAGCAAAAATAGTAATAATAACAGCCTATCGTTCGCTGTCTCGGTTTGAATGTGTGCTCCCGTAGATAATCAATGGTCGGTGAGTGGTGGCATGCCGACATTCCAGCCAACTTGTTACCACCGCATTGACACTGACACCATTGACATTGTGTGACACCGCATTGACACCATTGACATTGCGTGACACCGCATTGACACCATTGACGTTTAAAAAGGTCGCTACAAGCAACAACAAACTCAGCCTATCCAGTTAAATGTCTTGACGTGTCACACGAGTCGCCGGTTCTGCCGGTGTCGGCGGTCTTTCTCACCTGCCACGAAACAGGCGGAGAACACCAGGCTTGCCCTCATGATGACTGGCTGGTTGACTGACTGACTGTGGCTGGCTGGCTGGCTGACTGTCTGCCTGACTGACTGGACACTGCCGATGGGCTGCTGCTCACTGCGCTACCGTCGCTCCACTGTCCGTTGGTGGCGGCCGGCCCCGTTTTAAGCTCTCGCCTCCTCTCCAAGTGGGTCGGTGGCGCGGCGAGGAGACAGCGCCGGCGGCGGCGGTGGGTCTTCTCCCTTCTCATGGCCACCACAGACACCTGACGAGGACGCCGCGCCGGCTGGCCGGCTCGCACGCCGTAACAGTAAAACGGGGTGGTGACAGAGCAGTGACGGGTTAGGATAATAGGACATAGGGTACAGTGGTGTACCCAGGATTCACTCCAGGAGGGGGCAACTTTTGATCAGGGGGCATTAGATCCCCCCACCAAAACAAATCACCGGGTTTGGCCCACTATATTTTTAGAGGGGCATAATTTCAACAACAACAAAAATCTGTAAAAAAATAAAAAAAATCATTCATTTTTTTGCGAAATAGGGCCCCTCGGGCCCTATTTCCAAAGGGGCATGTACGGGCATTCAGGGGGGGGGGGATTGCCCCGTTTGCCCCTCCCCTTGGGTACGCCTATGATATGGTATAGATAATAGATGTTACTGTATATGTCAATAGTTTGCTGGCTGGTGCGGTACAGTAGCAGAGCGACGCTGTATAATGTGACAGTACAAACCTATAAAGATACAGAGATACAGATCTGTACCTGTATCTGTAGCAGAGCGACGCTGTATAATGTGACAGTACAAACCTATACAGATACAGAGATACAGATCTGTATCTGTATCTGTAGCAGAGCGACGCTGTATAATGTGACAGTACAAACCTATACAGATACAGAGATACAGATCTGTACCTGTATCTGTAGCAGAGCGACGCTGTATAATGTGACAGTACAAACCTATACAGATACAGAGATACAGATCTGTATCTGTATCTGTAGCAGAGCGACGCTGTATAATGTGACAGTACAAACCTATTCAGATACAGAGATACAGATCTGTACCTGTATCTGTAGCAGAGCGACGCTGTATAATGTGACAGTACAAACCTATACAGATACAGAGATACAGATCTGTACCTGTATCTGTAGCAGAGCGACGCTGTATAATGTGACAGTACAAACCTATACAGATACAGAGATACAGATCTGTATCTGTATCTGTAGCAGAGCGACGCTGTATAATGTGACAGTACAAACCTATACAGATACAGAGATACATATCTGTATCAGTATCTGTAGCAGAGCGACGCTGTATAATGTGACAGTACAAACCTATACAGATACAGAGATACAGATCTGTATCTGTATCTGTAGCAGAGCGACGCTGTATAATGTGACAGTACACACCAATACAGATACAGAGATACATATCTGTATCTGTATCTGTATCTGTAGCAGAGCGACGCTGTATAATGTGACAGTACAAACCTATACAGATACAGAGATACAGATCTGTACCTGTATCTGTAGCAGAGCGACGCTGTATAATGTGACAGTACAAACCTATACAGATACAGAGATACAGATCTGTATCTGTATCTGTAGCAGAGCGACGCTGTATAATGTGACAGTACAAACCTATACAGATACAGAGATACAGATCTGTATCTGTACCTGTATCTGTAGCAGAGCAACGCTGTATAATGTGACAGTACAAACCTATACAGATACAGAGATACATATCTGTATCTGTATCTGTAGCAGAGCGACGCTGTATAATGTGACAGTACAAACCTATACAGATACAGAGATACAGATCTGTATCTGTATCTGTAGCAGAGCGACGCTGTATAATGTGACAGTACAAACCTATACAGATACAGAGATACAGATATGTACCTGTATCTGTAGCAGAGCGACGCTGTATAATGTGACAGTACAAACCTATACAGATACAGAGATACAGATCTGTATCTGTATCTGTAGCAGAGCGACGCTGTATAATGTGACAGTACAAACCTATACAGATACAGAGATACAGATCTGTACCTGTATCTGTAGCAGAGCGACGCTGTATAATGTGACAGTACAAACCTATACAGATACAGAGATACAGATCTGTATCTGTATCTGTAGCAGAGCGACGCTGTATAATGTGACAGTACAAACCTATACAGATACAGATCTGTACCTGTATCTGTAGCAGAGCGACGCTGTATAATGTGACAGTACAAACCTATACAGATACAGAGATACAGATCTGTATCTGTATCTGTAGCAGAGCGACGCTGTATAATGTGACAGTACAAACCTATACAGATACAGAGATACAGATCTGTACCGGTATCTGTAGCAGAGCGACGCTGTATAATGTGACAGTACAAACCTATACAGATACAGAGATACAGATCTGTATCTGTATCTGTAGCAGAGCGACGCTGTATAATGTGACAGTACAAACCTATACAGATACAGATATACAGATCTGTATCTGTATCTGTAGCAGAGCGACGCTGTATAATGTGACAGTACAAACCTATACAGATACAGAGATACAGAGATACAGATCTGTACCTGTATCTGTAGCAGAGCGACGCTGTATAATGTGACGGTACAAACCTATACAGATACAGAGATCTGTATCTGTATCTGTAGCAGAGCGACGCTGTATAATGTGACAGTACAAACCTATACAGATACAGAGATACATATCTGTACCTGTACCTGTAGCAGAGCGACGCTGTATAATATGACAGTACAAACCTATACAGATACAGAGATACAGATCTGTACCTGTATCTGTAGCAGAGCGACGCTGTATAATGTGACAGTACAAAACTATACAGATACAGATATACAGATCTGTATCTGTATCTGTAGCAGAGCGACGCTGTATAATGTGACAGTACAAACCTATACAGATACAGAGATACAGATCTGTATCTGTATCTGTAGCAGAGCGACGCTGTATAATATGACAGTACAAACCTATACAGATACAGAGATACAGATCTGTATCTGTATCTGTAGCAGAGCAACGCTGTATAATGTGACAGTACAAACCTATACAGATACAGAGATACAGATCTGTATCTGTATCTGTATCTGTAGTAGAGCGACGCTGTATAATGTGACAGTACAAACCTATACAGATACAGAGATACAGATCTGTACCTGTATCTGTAGCAGAGCGACGCTGTATAATGTGACAGTACAAACCAATACAGATACAGAGATACAGATCTGTATCTGTATCTGTAGCAGAGCGACGCTGTATAATGTGACAGTACAAACCTATACAGATACAGAGATACATATCTGTATCAGTATCTGTAGCAGAGCGACGCTGTATAATGTGACAGTACAAACCTATACAGATACAGAGATACAGATCTGTATCTGTATCTGTAGCAGAGCGACGCTGTATAATGTGACAGTACAAACCTATACAGATACAGAGATACAGATCTGTATCTGTATCTGTAGCAGAGCGACGCTGTATAATGTGACAGTACAAACCTATACAGATACAGAGATACAGATCTGTACCTGTATCTGTAGCAGAGCGACGCTGTATAATGTGACAGTACAAACCTATACAGATACAGAGATACAGATCTGTATCTGTATCTGTAGCAGAGCAACGCTGTATAATGTGACAGTACAAATCTATACAGATACAGAGATACAGATATGTACCTGTATCTGTAGCAGAGCGACGCTGTATAATGTGACAGTACAAACCTATACAGATACAGAGATACAGATCTGTATCTGTATCTGTATCTGTAGCAGAGCGACGCTGTATAATGTGACAGTACAAACCTATACAGATACAGAGATACAGATCTGTATCTGTATCTGTATCTGTAGCAGAGCGACGCTGTATAATGTGACAGTACAAACCTATACAGATACAGAGATACATATCTGTACCTGTATCTGTAGCAGAGCGACGCTGTATAATGTGACAGAACAAACCTATACAGATACAGAGATACAGATCTGTACCTGTATCTGTAGCAGAGCGACGCTGTATAATGTGACAGTACAAACCTATACAGATACAGAGATACATATCTGTATCTGTATCTGTAGCAGAGCGACGCTGTATAATGTGACAGTACAAACCTATACAGATACAGAGATACAGATCTGTACCTGTATCTGTAGCAGAGCGACGCTGTATAATGTGACAGTACAAACCTATACAGATACAGAGATACAGATCTGTATCTGTATCTGTAGCAGAGCGACGCTGTATAATGTGACAGTACAAACCTATACAGATACAGATATACAGATCTGTATCTGTATCTGTAGCAGAGCGACGCTGTATAATGTGACAGTACAAACCTATACAGATACAGAGATACAGATCTGTATCTGTATCTGTAGCAGAGCGACGCTGTATAATGTGACAGTACAAACCTATACAGATACAGAGATACAGATCTGTATCTGTATCTGTAGCAGAGCGACGCTGTATAATGTGACAGTATAAACCTATACAGATACAGAGATACAGATCTGTATCTGTATCTGTAGCAGAGCGACGCTGTATAATGTGACAGTACAAACCTATACAGATACAGAGATACAGATCTGTATCTGTATCTGTAGCAGAGCGACGCTGTATAATGTGACAGTACAAACCTATACAGATACAGAGATACAGATCTGTATCTGTATCTGTAGCAGAGCGACGCTGTATAATGTGACAGTACAAACCTATACAGATACAGAGATACATATCTGTATCTGTATCTGTAGCAGAGCGACGCTGTATAATGTGACAGTACAAACCTATACAGATACAGAGATACAGATCTGTACCTGTATCTGTAGCAGAGCGACGCTGTATAATGTGACAGTACAAACCTATACAGATACAGAGATACAGATCTGTATCTGTATCTGTAGCAGAGCGACGCTGTATAATGTGACAGTACAAACCTATACAGATACAGATATACAGATCTGTATCTGTATCTGTAGCAGAGCGACGCTGTATGATGTGACAGTACAAACCTATACAGATACAGAGATACAGATCTGTATCTGTATCTGTAGCAGAGCGACGCTGTATAATGTGACAGTACAAACCTATACAGATACAGAGATACAGATCTGTATCTGTATCTGTAGCAGAGCGACGCTGTATAATGTGACAGTACAAACCTATACAGATACAGAGATACAGATCTGTATCTGTATCTGTAGCAGAGCGACGCTGTATAATGTGACAGTACAAACCTATACAGATACAGAGATACAGATCTGTATCTGTATCTGTAGCAGAGCGACGCTGTATAATGTGACAGTACAAACCTATACAGATACAGAGATACAGATCTGTACCTGTATCTGTAGCAGAGCGACGCTGTATAATGTGACAGTACAGACCTATACAGATACAGAGATACAGATCTGTATCTGTATCTGTAGCAGAGCGACGCTGTATAATGTGACAGTACAAACCTATACAGATACAGAGATACAGATCTGTATCTGTATCTGTAGCAGAGCGACGCTGTATAATGTGACAGTACAAACCTATACAGATACAGAGATACAGATCTGTATCTGTATCTGTAGCAGAGCGACGCTGTATAATGTGACAGTACAAACCTATACAGATACAGAGATACAGATCTGTATCTGTATCTGTAGCAGAGCGACGCTGTATAATGTGACAGTACAAACCTATATACGCTTTGAAATGGTAAATGACAAGATAATCACGGTGGAATATCGTAGATGGTATCATGCGGATCGCCTCGTCAAGTTAAATGATTGAATTCGTAAGCAATAAAGGCCTCACCTCCGTGCCAAGGAGCTACCCGGCTGGTCGGCTGGTCGGCTGGTCGGCTGGTCGGCTGGTCGGCTGGTCGGCTGGTCGGCTGGTCGGCTTGTCGGCTTGTCGGCTGGTCGGCTGGTCAGCTGGTCGGCTGGTCGGCTGCAGTCAGCTGCAGTCGGCTGGTCGGCTGGTCGGCTGGTCGGCTGGTCGGCTGGTCGGCTGGTCGGCTGATCGGCTGGTCAGCTGGTCGGCTGGTCGGCTGCAGTCGGCTGGTCGGCTGGTCGGCTGGTCGGCTGCAGTCGGCTGGTCGGCTGGTCGGCTGGTCGGCTGGTCGGCTGGTCGGCTGGTCGGCTGGTCGGCTGGTCGGCTGGTCGGCTGGTCGGCTGGTCGGCTGGTCGGCTGGTCGGCTGGTCGGCTGGTCGGCTGGTCGGCTGGTCGGCTGGTCGGCTGGTCGGCTGGTCGGCTGGTCGGCTGGTCGGCTGGTCGGCTGGTCGGCTGGTCGGCTGGTCGGCTGGTCGGCTGGTCGGCTGGTCGGCTGGTCGGCTGGTCGGCTGGTCGGCTGGTCGGCTGGTCGGCTGGTCGGCTGGTCGGCTGGTCGGCTGGTCGGCTGGTCGGCTGGTCGGCTGGTCGGCTGGTCGGCTGGTCGGCTGGTCGGCTGGTCGGCTGGTCGGCTGGTCGGCTGGTCGGCTGGTCGGCTGGTCGGCTGGTCGGCTGGTCGGCTGGTCGGCTGGTCGGCTGGTCGGCTGGTCGGCTGGTCGGCTGGTCGGCTGGTCGGCTGGTCGGCTGGTCGGCTGGTCGGCTGGTCGGCTGGTCGGCTGGTCGGCTGGTCGGCTGGTCGGCTGGTCGGCTGGTCGGCTGGTCGGCTGGTCGGCTGGTCGGCTGGTCGGCTGGTCGGCTGGTCGGCTGGTCGGCTGGTCGGCTGGTCGGCTGGTCGGCTGGTCGGCTGGTCGGCTGGTCGGCTGGTCGGCTGGTCGGCTGGTCGGCTGGTCGGCTGGTCGGCTGGTCGGCTGGTCGGCTGGTCGGCTGGTCGGCTGGTCGGCTGGTCGGCTGGTCGGCTGGTCGGCTGGTCGGCTGGTCGGCTGGTCGGCTGGTCGGCTGGTCGGCTGGTCGGCTGGTCGGCTGGTCGGCTGGTCGGCTGGTCGGCTGGTCGGCTGGTCGGCTGGTCGGCTGGTCGGCTGGTCGGCTGGTCGGCTGGTCGGCTGCAGTCGGCTGGTCGGCTGCAGTCGGCTGGTCGGCTGCAGTCGGCTGGTCGGCTGGTGGGTCACCGAGTTGGCCGAGTCAGGGGCCGGAAGACGCGGGGTGGGTTGAGTATTGCTGCTCGTGTGTGAAACATTATATCTCACTGTAATGCAACTTTTGGGAAGGTCCTTACCAAGAACTGATCCAAAATAGCCAAAAAGTGTTGGTTGGGGGGGGGGGGGGTGGGGGTGCAAATCCCAAGGAGTGCCAACCATTCTGATGAAAACTCATCGGATTTCGCTTATTGATGCATAGCTGAAAACTTCCCTCCGTAATTCCCTTGTTGCATATATTTTCTTTGAAATCAAATGTCCATTTTTGGCCGATTTCAGGTGTTTGGGGGGGGGAGGCTGTAGATCCTTGGCTTCCGCGTTGGATCCACCAGTGGCCTGTATGTCAGTGGTCTGTTATATATGTACCAACGAAAATTAACGGTCAACGAGAGCGTCCAGGTTTTGCAACATTGACCAGGCACACACGCGTATCGATGTTGTGTACCGGGTATGACGTTTTCTTTCCATTCGCTGCATTTGTATTAGCCCGGAACAGAAAGACTGCCTTTAATCTGATTTCCTGTGCCGTGTGCTGATTTCTCTCCTGGAGAGTCTATGAACAATGGATAGATATCCTGAACAGCAGCCGGCTCTCGATACACACGGTTCGATCATAATTGTAGGTATGCGCTTCATGCTCGTTTAAACAATCCTAACCTATGCGGCTATCGGACTTATTTATGCGACCGCTACTTTTTGTTCTACAAAGCATGTTCACATTCAACGAAGTCAGTAGAAAACTCGATGGGTCCGTTTCCAAAAGCATTGCGACTAGATACACATGTGTAACGCATTACAGCTTGGCTGATAAGATGCTGTTCCGCAATACACATTGTTTAGGAAATCACTCGTCCCGGCTGCATTGCCTATATCTGCATATAAAGGTGGGGATGCTTCTGAAAGGCAAGTTAAAGGGATTATACGGGTTTCCGTCCTGAAAGTAAATGCACTCTTTTGCAGTTGCATGAGCTTTAAACACGTTTAAGACATATAATAGGGACCTCAATGCTCATTTAGTCTATTATTTCAGCAATTATCAGCGTTAAAACTTGGGTGTTTTTCGAGACTAGTATCAGATAACGAGTACTTTATCGGCACTACTGTCCACCACTTTTATCTTAAGATCCATTTTAGAGTTTTGAATTATCTGCAAGTCCTACACTGGATCACAAAATTATTATGCAATTCAAAACTGACGGGACTTTGTATTACTACACACTGCTCGTTGAGGTTTTGTGTTTTTGTGGTTTTCTTTTCTCCGGCCTTTAGCGTTGAGAATTTGGTGGTGGCGTATTAATTTTTTTGGCATGAAAATTCATGAAAAATATAGAATTTTATGGGAAAACTAGGTAACTGCTGCTGTCGCTGGAACAAAACAAGTTTATTTTCTTTCAAATATTGTTTATTTTACGAGAAATATGCCATAAGTGAGGTGTTTTTATTAGCATAAAAGAGATGACTGGCTCTGCCTCAGCCGGTCCTGCAGAAAATACGCGGTGGCATCACCGTGCACTTTGGAATGTCCTTACGTGCAGAAGAGGTAATTTCCAGAAAAATGTGCCTACCGTGGGACTTCTACCACCTTTATAAGTACGTTGTACTATGTACCTCAATTATTCTGGGAAAAACCCGCATAATCCCTTTAACTAGATCCCACTCCATTTTCGTAAAACATGCACTTAATTTGATCAACGTGTTACTGCATTTTTTTATTTTGCACATTTTGTAAAGTAGGCCACTCATAAATATGTAACAAAGAAATGTACCTATATGAAGATATTCGATAGTTTGCTGCTCAACATAATACAGAAACTGTCTTAACCCGCGCCATGTCGGGGGGGGGGGCGTTTAGACGCCCCCTAGGGTTTTTCGAGGATAGCGGAAAAAACGACGGCGCGCAAGTTTGCGGTCGTGCCACAGCCACAGTGTTTGACCGAGAAATTTTAACCTTACATAATTTGATAAGGTCATAGATACCTACAATTCATTTATCTCGGATTTTTTTTTATATCGGTGACCTAAGGTCGGCTCAATTTCGTGACCTCCCCGAGTCCCCATTATGTTTATGGGGAAATATTCAAATGTTCCTTTTCCGAGGAAACGCCTCAGATCAGTCCAATTCCTTCTGGATAATGCTATCATAGACCATTCTTGATGGTCCAGGTGCAAATTTTGTTCAGTGACCCCCTACACTCTACAGGGTCAGCCGGGGTCACCCGAGGCCACCAACACTTTTGTGTTAATAACTCGACAGAATGAAGATAGATAGGTGAAACCGGCACCAATGAATTCGCCTCGTCGAGACACGTCTCCCAATATACAACATACCTACTTGGATCACCACTTAACCTTGGCCTGAGCCCTGAGGTCAAATTTTTAAGTTGACCTCACCTAGTCATCATGAATATGATTCGAAGCGCCTTGACGCGACAAACACGATGACGTCAACAATATTGGCCTATTAGGTAAAAAGATACCTGCGAAAAACCGTTTTGCCAAAAATAGTTTTGTTTGGCTTATGATGCCCTCTCGAGCCTAAACTACGCCGACGGCGATTGCATTTTTCAAGAGCTTTCTATTTATTGCCTTTTCCATTAGGTCCTAGCTATCATAGCTAGGACCTAATGGATAACATTTTACCTAATTCCCTATGTATTTTGTTTTTATAGCAAAGTCCTAAAATGATAAAATTTTACCTTTGATGACCTCTGGTGACCTCAACATTGACCTGAGCCAAAATATGACCTTAATAGTTTCATTGTGCTTTTTGACGAGCTATCGAAACGACATTTTTGGATTCGGTCTTCTCCCGATCGGAGCCGAGTTCTAGGGGGAAGGGGTGGTACGACCTCCCCCAGCAGGGCGTGGCAAACTCAGAGGCCCAGCGGGGCGCGGAGTTAAGCAATAATACAACGCTATAGTAATGAATCTGCAACGTTTAACGCGCCTGGGCAGGCTGTACGTCACTTTAAACCATTTTCTGCAAATTGATTTCTCGTGATCGTTGTTCAACTTCTTCGGAGTGGCATTTTGGATCTGCATCCGACGACACCCTAGGTGCTATTTCGCCCACAAGTCACGAGTGAAAATAATTCAATGTCAAGGAAATCGAAGCAAACAATGTCGAAGGGTATTATTGTTTAGTCATCGCCACCGGAGGTTCACTAAAATGCACCTGCAAAATACTTTCCCCATGCGCTGTCCATGACTGACAGCCGGAGTCGGCAACATTTTACCGACTCCGGCTCCGACTCCGACTCCGGCCGAAATCATTGACTCCGACCGACTCCGACTCCAACTCCGACTCCGCAGCCCTGCTTAGGCTGTTTTTTATTTGTATATTATAGTCACAAAGAGGCAGGGGCGTCGCCACTGAAGGCCCCCCCCCCCCCCCCCAGGATCGCTCAGGCATCGCTCCGCCCTCCGGTCTACCAGATTAGCGGGATTTTAACATTAGCTCTTATGAGAGTGTGAGGGGAACACCCGACTGCCCCCAAACGCCTGGCTGCCCCCCCCCCCCCCCCCCGCTCCACTCAAAATGTTGTCGCGACGTCCCTGCAATGAGGTATGCATTGTTGTTCGGATATTTACCGTCAGTCCATGTCTCTAATCTAAGCATCTAAAAGACGAATATGAATGGTGGCTAATCTAAAAGACGAATATAAATGGTGGCTAAGCGTCAGGGGTTGCCGAAATCCCGAGCACACCCCGCCAGACAGACCGGACCCCGCCAGACAGACCGGACCCCGCCAGACAGACCGGACCCCGCCAGACAGACCGGACCCCGCCAGACAGACCGAACCCCGCCAAACAGACCGGACCCCGCCAGACAGACCGGACCCCGCCAGACACACCGGACCCCGCCAGACACACCGGACCCCGCCAGACACACCGGACCCCGCAAGACAGAGTGGTTGCACACATACCGGACCCCGCCAGACACACCGGACCCCGCAAGACAGAGTGGTTGCACACACACCGGCCCCCGCCAGACACACCGGACCCCGCCAGACAGAGTGGTTGCACACACACACACCGGACGGTACGATGAGGAAACGATGGGTCTCCGCCCTCCGGTGTTGTTCAGCTGTTCCAATATCACATTCATCAACTGCGTCTGCGCCTCGTCACATTCACTTGTTCCGTTCACACGGGCCTGCGGCTGGTTGGCGTAACACTCCCGGAGAGCGTCGACATGCTTCTTCTTCTCAACATGGGATAACAGACTAATTTCGAACATTGCCTTAAACACTGGTACAACGCAATGCTTTTTTGTATATATCGCGGATTGGAGAGCCCGAAAAAAATCCGATGATTTTCTGATTTAGGAACGTGCCAAACAGCGCTCGTCCGTCGCTCGTCCGTCCGTGGCTCGTCCGTCGCTCGTCCGTCCGTGGCTCGTCCGTCCGTCGCTCGTCCGTCGCTCGTCCGTCGCTCGTCCGTCGCTCGTCCGTCGCTCATCCGTCGTCCGTCCGTCGTCCGTCGCTCGTCCGTCCGTCGCTCGTCCGTCCGTCGCTCGTCCGTCGCTCGTCCGTCGCTCGTCCGTCCGTTGCTCGTCCGTCGCTCGTCCGCCGCTCGTCCGTCGCTCGTCCGCGGCACAAGACGCCTTGTCCCAATATAGAAAGTGAAAACTGCTGTGGTGTTCTCGTATGCTGCTGTAGCCTGCCTGTATGGTGAACGGCTCGCGTCAGGCACACGTGAATTGTCGCTTGAATTGGGCAGGAAGAAAGCCGCCTCGGATGTCACTGGCGTGTCGGATCTACTGTCACTGGCGTGTCGGCTCGTGTCGGATCTACTGTCACTGGCGTGTCGGCTCGTGTCGGATCTACTGTCACTGGCGTGTCGGCTCGTGTCGGATCTACTGTCACTGGCGTGTCGGCTCGTGTCGGATCTACTGTCACTGGCGTGTCGGCTCGTGTCGGATCTACTGTCACTGGCGTGTCGGATCTACTGTCACTGGCGTGTCGGATCTACTGTCACTGGCGTGTCGGCTCGTGTCGGATCTACTGTCACTGGCGTGTCGGATCGTGTCGGATCTACTGTCACTGGCGTGTCGGATCGTGTCGGATCTACTGTCACTGGTGTGTCGGCTCGTGTCGGATCTACTGTCACTGGCGTGTCGGATCGTGTCGGATCTACTGTCACTGGCGTGTCGGATCTACTGTCACTGGCGTGTCGGATCTACTGTCACTGGCGTGTCGGCTCGTGTCGGATCTACTGTCACTGGCGGATCTAGGGTCCGATAATAGGGGGGAGGGGGCTAAAATTTCGCTCCGCTTCAGCAACGAAAAGTTGTTGACCGGGGGGGGGGGGGGGGTGGAGTCGGGTCGTCAACGCGAACAATCGTTGAGCGGGGGAGGGGGATAGTGGTGTCGGGTTCTCAAAGAAAAAGTCATTGACTGGGGGGGATTTTTTCTTCTTCCTATTTATCACTTCTTACAGCCAATGCAGGAACACGCGGGGCGGGGGACATCCTTCTATTGAATGTCCGCCATGTTCCTGTGCGTGTGTGTGTGTGTGGGGGGGGGGCATTTGCCCCTAAGGCCTCCACTCCTCTGGATTCGCCAGTGGTAAAAAAAAACAGACAAACCCAATTTTACTTCTTCTCTCGCTTTCAAACATTTGTTTGGTAGCTGAGTTCATGCTGAGTCTGATCTTTACTAGTTGGAAATGCTAAAAATTGTGAGACCTCTACTCATAGCACCCATAAAATGCACCGGGATAAGTACCTAAGCATGGTGCAAAATGGGTGTCAGATTTAAAATTGGTACCTGAAATTACTTGAGTCTGGATATGACCTGAGACCAAAGAAGCCATGCCAAGCTATAGTAATTTAAAATAGTCTTGACAACGAAAAATATTAACTTTACCTACAAATTCACAAAGTGTGAATTTTATTTGGTTACATGTTTACAGGGAAAAGGAAAACATCGATACCCAAGTCCCAGTCACGATTCCTCAAATACTGTCGAAATACGTTCCACGCATGCTATTCAGCGCTATAAACTTTGGCGCCAAAACGCGACGTTTTTTAACTTACGTTGGTTACAGGAATCGCTCCAGATCGAAAATAGCGCCAGACCCGCCACGCATATTTGGAAATGTCGTATATAAAGTCAAGGCCCATCATACTTAGGGACAGTGGCGTACCGAGTATCAACTATCAGGTCATGCAGGTCATGACCTGGTCCTTTGGACCCGAGGCGCCCATGCAAAGCTGGCGCCCCTCCGATTAGTCACGACGCTCCTCTGGCCAGTGACGGCGCAACTCCGGCCAGTGAGGGCGCTCCCCCGGCCAATGACGGCACTCTTGTGGCCGGTGACGGCGCCCCGGCCAGTGAGGGCGTCTCTGCCATAGACGGTGCCCCTCCGGCCAGTGACCACGCCCCTCCGGCGAGTGACGGCGCCTCTCCGGCTAGTGACGGCGCCCCTCCGGCGAGTGACGGCGCCCCTCCGACTAGTGACTGCCCCTCTTTGGCGAGTGACGGTGCCCCTCCGGCCAGTGACTCTTCTTCCGCACAGTGCGGAAGGAGAGGCCCCCTGCAAAATTTCGCCAATATATATTTTTTCGACATTTTTTTATCTCGCCAATTTCGCCAATAGGCGACCCTGTCGATCGGGTGGCGCCCCTCAAGGCAATGACCTGGTCCTTTGTGAATTTCTGCGTACGCCACTGCTTAGGGAGTCATAAGTCAGTCAACGCTCAAGATATTACTTTGACATTTGGTTTGGGCATCGTCCATATTTGGTTCTCCAATATGTATTCCAGCCTTTTCATATGATTTGATATTTAAATGATTTTATGAAGAGAAACAAATTGGAGAAAAAAAATCCACCAAATCAAAATTTCCAAACATGTTCAAAAACCGGAATATATATTGGAGAACAAAGTATAGACAATACCCACACCGAATTTCAAAGCAATATCTTTAGTTTTAGCTGACTTATGGCTACTTAAGTATGATGGGCCTGGATTTTGTATTCGACATTTCCAAATATGCACGCGCCACTTTCCCTCCTGCTACTAAAATGCTTCAAAATAGAGGAAACACGAACGAGGAAAAAACAAATTGTCGCAAAAGGTTATTTTTCGCAGTCAGTACCCATTTTCAATCGCCAGTTTCAGCGGATTTTGAAGGGGGCTAATGTTTATTGCCGCCCCTGTCGAGCGTGGGGGGGGGGGGGGTTGCCCACGCGCTCCTCTGCCACCGAGCAGGCAGCAGGAGACCAAAGGCTGTGACGCTGCGTGGAAAAATGATAACTTACGTTGGTTGTGAATCACTCCAAAATAGCGTCAGACGTGCCACTTTCCCTATCCCTACTGCTACCAAAATGTTACAAAATAGAGGAAACACGAACGAGGCAAAAAAAACTTCTTTCGCAAGTAGTTATTTTTCCGCAGGCAGTACCCATTTTTTCATCGCCAGTTTCAGCGGATTGGGGGGGGGCTAATTTCTATTGCCTCCCCTGTCGAGCTTGGGAAGGGGGGGCGTTAGCCCCTGCCGCCCTCCGCCCCCTGGATCCGCCAGTGGCTACTGTCCTGCTGCCCCCCCCCCCCCTGGATCCGCCAGTGGCTACTGTCCTGCTGCCCCCCCCCCCCCTGGATCCGCCAGTGGCTAATGTCCTGCTGCCCCCCCCCCCCTGGATCCGCCAGTGGCTACTGTCCTGCTGCCCCCCGCCCCCCTGGATCCGCCAGTGGCTACTGTCCTGCTGCCCCCTGGATCCACCAGTGGCTACTGTCCTGCTGCCCCCCCCCCCCCCTGGATCCGCCAGTGGCTACTGTCCTGCGGCCCCCTGGATCCGCCAGTGGCTACTGTCCTGCTGCCCCCCCCCCTGGATCCGCCAGTGGCTACTGTCCTGCTGCCCCCGCCCCCCCCCCCCCTGGATCCGCCAGTGGCTACCGTCCTGCTGCCCCCTGGATCCGCCAGTGGCTACTGTCCTGCTGCCCCCCTGGATCCGCCAGTGGCTACTGTCCTGCTGCCCCCTGGATCCGCCAGTGGCTACTGTCCTGCTGCCCCCCCCCCCCCCCTGGATCCGCCAGTGGCTAATGTCCTGCTGCCCCCCCCCCCCCCCCCTGGATCCGCCAGTGGCTACTGTCCTGCTGCCCCCGCCCCCCTGGATCCGCCAGTGGCTACTGTCCTGCTGCCCCCTGGATCCGCCAGTGGCTACTGTCCTGCTGCCCCCCCCCCCCCCCCTGGATCCGCCAGTGGCTAATGTCCTGCTGCCCCCCCCCCCCCCCCCCTGGATCCGCCAGTGGCTACTGTCCTGCTGCCCCCCCCCCCCCTGGATCCGCCAGTGGCTACTGTCCTGCTGCCCCCGCCCCCCCCCCCCCCCCCCCCCCCCCTGGATCCGCCAGTGGCTACTGTCCTGCTGCCCCCGCCCCCCTGGATCCGCCAGTGGCTACTGTCCTGCTGCCCCCTGGATCCGCCAGTGGCTACTGTCCTGCTGCCCCCCCCCCCTGGATCCGCCAGTGGCTACTGTCCTGCGGCCTTACCGCGCTGTACCAGTGAGCCATCAAGGCTGTCCTGAGACAGTGAAAGGCTGCGACTGCTGCTCGTATAATAAATAATTAGGACAATGTAACTGGCTCACTGCCCCGCGGCGCCGATCAGTATAGCTCTGTGGGAATCCTGAACGGAGCAGTATAGCTCTGTGGGAATCCTGAACGGACCGCGTGTGGTGGACGATCAGTATAGGCCCATAGGTGGAGAATTTCTTCCTGCATTAACCTGCCAGTTCTGTCAAATTGCAATGAGTTTCGTTTGTACTTCATATATCAGCTATTTCAATATATTATTCAGGATCAGTTTGAATGTGGTTGAGCCTACTCAGCCCTATATATATATAGTTGAAGTCATATGTTGTAGTATATCCTCTTTCTTTTTGCATTTTGGTGCATTGCATTCTCCCAGTGAGAGAGGATTAAAACAAAGGTAGAGTATACTCTAGGTAGAGTATACTCTAGGTACTCTAGGTATACTCTAAGTAGAAGAGACTTACCATTCTTGTTGAGCATCTCTAAAAAAAAAATACTTGTACTAAAGAAATACAAAAGGCTTGACTGTTACGTTTCATTTTTCACAACAGGACCTACAATCTTGGTCTGGAGAATGATCGGGAACTGCAAATCTGTCAATTCTGGGTTACTGGACAGCGCAGTGCAGGGGCGCATCTAGGCAGTGTTTTTTAGTGTCATGCCGCGAAGCCGCGCGAAATTTCCAAGTTTTTCACTGTGGATAATTGGATTTTGCCTGAGCTGCAAAGGCAATTTTTACAACTGCACGTCCGACTGTTTGGGGAGAGGGGGGGGGGGGCAAATCATAGTTTCAGGACCTTTGGGAGGGGGGAGGGCATGGCCTCTTGGCCCCCCTGTATCCGCCCCTGCCTGAACTTGACACTAACTTCACGTAAATGAAGTCAGGCGGTAAAATGACTATCAAGTATCGAATTCTACGTGGAAAATAACCCATAAAACATGTGTTGCAGGAATTTCGTAGATATTTTGCACATATTGACCTTTTGTGACCTGACCTTGACCTTCACTTTTGCCAATAATCTCACTTTAGCTCATGCGGGATGTTTATCATACCCTTGGCAGCACTTTGTGTGAAAATGGTCGTAATCGAAGGCTTTGGATGGAAAGTATTGCTCATAAACTCCAACACGTCGATTTTGACCTTTGACCCGACCGTGACTTGACATTTTACCTCACTTTGATATTTTTGAGTATGCTTGAGATTTGTCTCATTGAAAGCTTTCGAATGACGCCTTGCGCGTCTCGCTGGAATTATTGGTTCGGAAGATAACCAAGGGCGTTTAACGCCCCCACCCCCAGTCAATGGTGTTCGGCTCAGACCCCAGTCAATACCGGGTTAAGAAACTTATTTAATTGCTGGGTGTTATGATGAAGATTGTCGGAGCAGTTCCTTGAATGAGCTTCATTTAGGAGAGACTGCCCTATTTGCGCCATGATCATAATTGCCCCCCCCCCCGAATTTTATAAATAAATGGGTAAAGGGCCATGGAAAGGTATTTTTGAGTAGGCAGAGATGCACGAAAACAAATTTACTTGTTATCCGGAGGTCGACAATGGGACGGTGGAGCGGCAAGCCCAACCTTATTTTTGACTTTATTTTAACCATTTTCTAGGTGGATTGATGGTGTACCAGTGACAGATCTACGGTTGGGCAAAATGTGCAATTGCCCCCCCCCCCCCCCCCCCACTCCAAACGAAAAATTGGTAGGGAAACGTATGTTTTTGCCCCCCCCCCCCCAAAGCCGGAAAATCCCGACTTGAAAATCCAGAAACATCTTGAATCTGAGTAAAATGGTTATTTGTATGTAACAAAATAATTTTCACACAATATATACTGAAATGTTTCATGTCTAGCAGCTCCATTGTTGCAGTGAACAATTTTATTTTTATCAATGTTATCTGGGCCGTAGATTCACATTATGCAATTGTCAGCTCCGTCCGTCAAACGGTTTTTGAGTTACAGCCTTGGGCAACTTTGTTGTCATGCAAACTCTAATTTGCAGAGGGCAATATCTCCCATCTAAATCATGCGAGTCATAAACCTATATATCATCAGAATAGTCAGGAACCATATATTAATGTGGTCAAAATCATTTTTCAAAACTACGAAAATTTTGGCATTTTTACATGTGATCTTAGACCTCAGATCACGTGATTTTATAATGTGGCCATTTAAAATTCGGATTTTGTCTTGCCAGAATCGACTTCGATACATTGGCCGTCGATGGCAAAAAAATTGGACATATGTTTTTCCTCTAAATATTTCATTTATATTTTTATGGAAAAATCACGGTCTTTGATAATAACTTTGAACACAATTGTGCAAGAGAGTCAACGGCATTATATGTGTATCGTTGAGCTGCATTCAATGGTGCATAGAATGAACCCAGCAGGTCACTCCGTCACCTGAGGTTGATTTCCCAAATGTCAGCTGGCTTGATTATACAATAGATAATTTGCTGGAATTTTCGCTTTATTTAGCAAACTTGAACGTTTTTTATCTCTGGAAGACACTTTTAGCTATTTTTATAACATTCTCGGTCTGGAAATAGAGATGATACAATTTGATGTCTTGAGGAATCACAGACGGCTCTGTCGGCGAAATATTGAATAATGTCATCACGTGATCTTGATCACTGACCGGAATAGGTTGTCACGTGATTCAAAGGGCCTGCACCCTCCTATTCCACCTAAGACAAATCACCATCAAAACAAATCACCATGCCAAAATTTCGACACTTCTTCATTCGAGTTCTCAAAACAAATATTACATTAAATGAATTTGTGGTTAATGGCTATTCTGATGATACATACCTAGGTTTATACACTGGATTTCACACGAAATTTTCGGCCTCTTATTTTAGAGCCGAAATTTGAAACGGAGCTGTTAAGCTGATACACTTGTATGTCTCGGCTCGTGAAAATGCGAGTCCAGCACCGTCGTTCACTGCTGTACTTAAAATAAGATGCCGAATATTTCGTGTCAAATCCAGCTCTCCTGTTATCTGTGGTTTATATAATTCGAATTATGTATATGGGAGATATCGCCCGTTGAAAATTAGAGGTTTGCTTGACATTGCAAAGTTACTCGAGGCTGTAACTCGAAAACCATTTGACGGACGGGGCTGAAAAGTTCACAGCGTGAATCTACAGCCCAGATAACCCCTGACACGTAGTACACATTTCCCGATTTTCAAGGAAAACGGAAGAAAAAAACGTTTATCACGGACTATTAATAGGTTTCATATCATTTCTTGAAAATCATGCAAGCGAAATCCGATAACTTGTTGCTACTTTGGTCACACGTTTTGGAATTTAGTTTCCGACCTGGGTTGCCTTTCTGGATCCACCAGTCGGTGTTCCGTTAAGCGACATTATTTAATTTGAAACAAATAATATAAATTGTAACATAGTCGTAGCAGGTTTAAGTTGATATAACCCCAGGTGACCGCGCCTTTCTCCCCCATTAAGGAATTCACTATCCGGCTGAGTAATTTCCTTCATCACGAGATAGGTGAATGTTGCAGCTCTGACGGCCAGGGCCGGACCTGCCGACATATGAGTGTCGGTGACGACAGCGGCGCGGCTGCGGCGGTCGGACGTCGCCGGCGGCGCGGTAAAAGTGATCGGTCGATCCCCGTCCGTCTGGTAGCCGCGGAGTGGGGAGCGACGGCGCGTATATACATCGGACAACTGATTTACGCCGTAGGGTATTTAGTGGGATATTTAGCTTATATACTTATAATTACGACAGCTTCAAACTTCATCATTCATCATCATTTATTTCGAATGGTCTCCATGTGATGGCTCTTATGACCAAGAGTCAATACAAGATATATAGTAAAACACAGGGTAAAATGGAACACTGGATAAAATACATAGACAATCCGTTCAGAAACAAGTCGCGAACATATGACACAATCATTCTAGTCACCTGGCATGGTCTCGCGCCCTCAGCCATGCCTCCGCCTTCCTTCTACTTCCAGCTGAGCTTTTGGCTTCCTTTACATCCGTAGGAGCCATGTTCCACAGTGAGAGCGCCCTGTATCCAAAATACCGTCTGGCCATTTCGGTGCGCACGCGCGTGTGCGCACCGAAACTTCAAAGGCAAGTGAATATTCAACAGTTCTGGTTTACGCGTCAGGCGATTTGAATATCTCCGGAACGGAGGATCGTAGGTGTAAAGTTCGCAGCGGTAGTATAAATGCTTGGTTGAGATATGGCCGTTTCTACCACAGCCATGGGGTATTTGCAGGGCTAAATGTCCCGGTAAATACCCTACGGCGTAAATCAGTTGTCCGATGTGTATACGCAGCGACGGCCGCGCGGGGACCCACAGCGGCTGACTGGCAAAGCTTTCCCTTCGTTCGAGAGGGGGGGGGGGGGGGAGTGGTACGGATCAGGGGGAGGTGCCGGTAGTAGGTGGTTGCGACAGTGGTGCTGGAATACAGAGATTGACGGAAGGATGGTGGAGCCGACAGTGGTGCTGGAATACAGAGATTGACGGAAGGATGGTGGAGCCGACAGTGGTGCTGGAATACAGAGATTGACGGAAGGATGGTGGAGCCGATAGTGGTGCTGGAATACAGAGATGACGGGAGGATGGTGGAGCCGATAGTGGTGCTGGAATACAGAGATTGACGGAAGGATGGTGGAGCGATAGTGGTGCTGGAATACAGAGATTGACGGAAGGATGGTGGAGCCGATAGTGGTGCTGGAATACAGAGATTGACGGAAGGATGGTGGAGCCGATAGTGGTGCTGGAATACAGAGATTGACGGAAGGATGGTGAGCGACAGTGGTGCTGGAATACAGAGATTGACGGAAGGATGGTGGAGCCGATAGTGGTGCTGGAATACGGAGATTGACGGAAGGATGGTGAGCCGACAGTGGTGCTGGAATACAGAGATTGACGGAAGGAGGGTGGAGCCGATAGTGGTGCTGGAATACAGAGATTGACGGAAGGATGGTGGAGCCGACAGTGGTGCTGGAATACAGAGATTGACGAAGGATGTGGAGCCGACAGTGGTGCTGGAATACAGAGGTTGACGGAAGGATGGTGGAGCCGACAGTGGTGCTGGAATACAGAGGTTGACGGAAGGATGGTAGAGCCGACAGTGGTGCTGGAATACAGAGATTGACGGAAGGATGGTGGAGCCGACAGTGGTGCTGGAATACAGAGGTTGACGGAAGGATGGTGGAGCCGATAGCCGCCAACTGACTTTAAAGGAACTGAACTGAACTGAACTGAGATAGCAGATTTGCAGAGCAGATCGAAAAACGGGTTGTGGTGAAATAATTACCTCGCTATGCTAAGTAATTTAGACACAGGACTAGTACCTCGCTATGCTAAGTAATTTAGACACAGGACTAGTGGAAGAAGACCCTTTTGGAAGAAGAAGTTTCGGGCGCCCGAAACTTGTTTCGGGTCCTCACCAGTGGCGGATCCAAGGGGGGGGGGGGTCACGGGGGTCATGACCCCCCTCCCCCCTTGAGCTGTGAAGGGGTACCACCGCCCCGGGGCACCACCAAAAACCCCAAATAAAGCAAAAATAAAATAAAAATGAAGCAAAAATAAACAAATAAAGCAATTAAAAAAATCAAAAGTAAAGCAAAAAAATGCTGCGCCGCTACGCGGCGCACACCATTCAGTGTTCTTTGAACTAAGGGCACCACCGCGCCGGTGTACCAGGGGCACCACCACGCGGGGGCACCAGGGGCACGACTGCGCCGGTGTACCATGGGCACCACCGCGCCGGTAGGCGGCACTGTGGGGCGAGGGGAGTCACCGGGCACCGTGCCCCCTTGAATCCAGGAGGATGGGGGAGGCGGAGTACCAATGCCCTGGTGCCCCCATCAAATTGCTGAAAACCCACCTATTTTATGCGAAATGGTGCAAAATTAAGAGACAAAAAACGCGCCGCTTCGCAGCGCATACGTGCGTCCTGATAAATCTTCGATGTCACGATGTTTGTTGTCTATGGTTTTTTGCCGCGAACGAACCCATAGGGGCCGCATTTTTTTATAATGTGGTTCATGGCTGGAAATCCATGAAACGTATTTGAAACTGGTAAGCAACTGCACCCTAGCTGTTATAATTTTGTGATTAAAAAGTCGAAAATATCCCATTTGTGTGCCACTGCGACGAAATTCCTTCCATCTTTGCGGTGGAAGAATCTACTGAGTGGCTGCATTTGTGCCCTTGGGCTGATATATATATATATATATATATATAGATTATAGAACCTTTCTATTTTTTAGGGTTTAGTTATCCAGACCAAAACAAAATAAGCAAAATATTCCGGCCCGCTACGCGGCGCAACTCAATCAGTTTTATTTTCCAGTACAAAAGGGTCTAATATAGACTGTAATGTGTACACACTGGCGGCCGAAGGGGGGGGGGGGACATGGGGGCCATGGCCCGCCTTTGGCCTTAAATGGAAGGGGGGCAACATGTCTTTTGACCCCACCTTTTGCTCCAGACATATTTCCTCTCTTTGACCCTGCATCCTGGTTCCAATAGCAAAAAACTAGTTTCCAGTCCGCTCAAAAACTCAAATTTTTCCGCCGCTTCGCTTATAGTTGGATGGGTGTCCATTTTGCGTAAATACCATTTGTAGTTAAGTTTAAGGGCAGCCTTTAGGAAAATTTGTATCCAAGCCTTCGCAAAATCCTGTCTATTTTGTTTTAGTTGAAGAACATTTTTGAAGTCCGCTCGAGACACAAAGCAATATGATACACTGCTATCGCATGCATAATATTTAGTGCTTGTAAAAATCGGCTACCCCCTGGTCACAAACCTCGACTACCCTCTTGGTCAATTCTGCATCAGCCGTCTGAGCTGCCCTTGGCTGTACAAATTATATATTTTAGCACCATCCGCGGCACTTAAAATGATAGCAAGGGTACGTCTGATATTGCAAATACCTATAGCCAACGTTTTGTCAACTAAAAAAAAAAAAGCTGAAATAGGGGCAACCTCAAAATATAGTGGACCAAATCCGCTGAGTTTTCAGATTTGGGTATAGGTAGGGGCACCACTGCAATTGATGACCCCCCCCCCCTTGAAGATTTTCTGGATCCGCCCAGTGGCGGATCTAGGTTTCGAGTTTGGGGGGGCAAAAAAAATCCCTCCGTTTCGTCAGCGAAAAGTTGTTGACCGGGGGGGGGGGGGTGGCGTCGGGTCGTCAGCGCAGAGTCGTTGATCTGGGGGGGGGGGGTGGCGTCGGATCGTCAGCGGGAAAGATCTTTAAGCGGGGGGGGGCGTCGGGTCATCAGCACGAAAGTTTCTTTGAACGGGGGAGGGGGGGTAAATCTCGCCTTCCCGGAACAAAAATCACAACCTCCCGGAACGGTGGGGGATATGCATTTGCCTACCAATTTTTCGATTGGGGGGGGGCAATTGGGGCATTCCAGAACGGATCGACCAAAACAATCTCTAAATAACACACTACATCTCATATTTCGATACAACTATGTGTCTGCGGTTATCTGGGGCTGTTGATTCACGCTGTGAGCTTTTCAGCCTCATCCGTCAAATGGTTTTGAGTTACAGCCTCGGGCAACTTTGTAATGTCTGTATTCTGTATTCTGTATTCTGTTCAAAACCGTCAACAGGCGGACCCAATTACGGACGGAGTCATATAACATTTCCTAATTAGCTAAACAAATATAAATACACAGTCGCAATATAAAACGAGAGCCAATACATCAATCACATGCTAGCCACAAATACATTCGCCTGCCTTTTAAAAGCTAGTTTTGCCCCGAGCAAATTAGTAGAGGGCAGCTTCTCACAGAGCTGGTTCACGGATCGTGGCAAGCGACAAAACAATCCATTCTGAATTGTGTCTACCCTGGCTACAGGGACGTGCAGCAGCGGACGCGAGCGGGTTCTTGGTGGCACAGCGAGCGAGAACATTGCAAGAATTTCACCGGAATCAATCCGACCCGAAAACACATTGTGCAGGTATAGTTCAGGTCATTAAGCACATGTCGCTGACCAATGCGTAAGACGCCAAATGAACTAATAAAGCAGCATAGTCAAGAGACGTGAATGGGTTGTTCGAGTGTGTGGCCAGCCACATGAGGAATTTGTGCTGGATTCGTTCCAGTCTCAAAATATGAGTTTGCTGCGCCACCCCATATCACACTACCAAACTCCATGACTGACCGAATATGGGCATTGAGACCGGCCACGATCGGTCCCGGCGAAAACCTCTGGCGGCCGGCTGGGGCTCGATAGGTCTGGAGGGACCGCAGGTACATGCCCAGGGCACGGTTTGCTTTCCCAACCACGCTGTCATTGTGGGGGCCAAAGGTCAATTTCGAGTCGAACAGGATGCGTAAATCACGCATTTCGGTCACACGCTCGAGGGTGATGCTGTTGACGGAGTAGGATGATTCTATGGGCTTTTTACGGAGAGTAAAAGTGATTGTTTTACATTTGGATGGGTTTAGGGGTAATTTCCACGCAGCTGACCACAAACAGAGCCTATCCAAGTCAGTTTGAAGAGTTAACACGTCACCAGGAGATCGGATCCGTCGGTACAGTTTCACATCATCAGCATACATCAGGCAAGTAGAACTTGTGTGAGAGGGCACGTCGTTGCAAAATAAAACAAACAAGATCGGTCCGCACATGCTGCCCTCGGGGACGCCAGATCTCACAGGTGCCCAGTCGGAGCGCTTCCCGTTGAGCACAACACACTGCTCTCTCCCGCAGAGGTAGGACCGGAACCAGCTGAGGGCAACACCAGACAAATGGTAGGGCTTTTACAGCTTATGTAGAAGCAGAGAATGGTTGACGCTAGTAAAACCAGACGAGTAATCAGTATACATTACAATACATTACATCAGTCTGGTGCCCCCCAGCCACCGAGCCCCACAGCTGGTCGACGAGGCAGGTGAGGTTGGACTCGCAGGAGCCGGCTGGGGCTCGATAGCCAGGCACAGCCAGAAACCCGTGCTGTGCCGGGGATATGACGGGGGAGACATGCTGAATGATTTGGTCACATACAACTCGCTCCAGAATTTTCGAGCAGATCGACAGGAGTGAGACGGCAAAGCAAAACTGTCAAGCAAAACTCACATTCTCAGCGGACAATATCTCCCATCTAAACCAGTAAAACGCCTTAATCGGCGGTAACCGAGCGGCATCTGTTGCTTCCCTGGGACAAACTACATACAAAATAAGTTGTATTACATTTGTCATGATCTCCTTTCTCGAATCCGCCAAATGAGTACGTCCTGAGTGCTGCATGCTTCATCGTATAAATTGATGCTTAGATAAATCAACCCATTTTTGATCAAAAAATTATTTGTGTTCATTTCAACGTTTGCATGTACCACGCGCTGTGGTACCACCCCTATCAGTGGTACTGGTGGCCGGCTGGAGCCACCAGTACCACATCAGAACGCACCATACATAAGTCAAAATTAATTTGATGGTCCTATCCAATGGTGAAAACCCGATCTCAATCGGAGCAGTGGTTGCAAAGTTATTAGCTTCCGAAAAGTGTCTGTACGGCCTGTACGGCCGGTTCGGGCCGGGTCAAATGTAAATTTGTCTAGTAAATTCACGAGAAACCTCACGGGCGCTTCGCGCCCGCTCGGTAATCATGCGAGTCATATAAACCTATATACCAGTAAACGCCTTTTTGGGCGATGACCGAGCGGGCGCGTAAAGGTAAAACAGGTTTGAAATATGAGACGGTAAGGGAGCACTCGTGGTAGTAACACATAGTCCTTTTAGTCCTTTTAGTCCTCCATAAAATTTGCCAGGCCTCCATGCATGGTAGAGCATAAAAATTAAGTTTGATTAAATTGTACAATGATCTCCTTTCTCGAATCCGCCAAAAGGGAGAATGTCCCTGAGCGCTGCATGCTTCATTACCGAGCGGGCGCGAAGCGCCCGTGAGGTTTCTCGTCAGCTTACTAGACAAATTTACATTTGACCCGGCCCGAACCAGCCCGAACCGGCCCGACCCAGTCATACAGACGCTTTTCGGAAGCTAATAACTTTTGCAACCACTGCTCCGATTAAGATCAGGTTTTCACCATTGGATAGGAACATCAAATCAATTTTGATTTTGTTATAATGCGTTCTGATAGGTAGTACCACGTTCTGATAGGGGTAGCGCGAGTCACCCACAGACATCGAAATGATCAAAAATCATTCTTGATCAAAAATGGCTTGATTTATCTAATCATTCGTTTTTATACGCTGAAGCATGCAGCGCTCAGTACGTACTCCCTTTTGGGCGGATTCTAGAAAGGAGATCATGTACAATGTAATCAAACTCAATTTATGTTGGCATGCATGAGGCCTGGCAATTTTTATGGAGGACTAAAAAGGACTAAAGGGACTATGTGCTGCTACCACGTGTGCGTCCCGTACCGTTTCATATTTCTAACCTGTTTTAGCTTTACCAGTGCGCACCTGCTTGGTCATCGCCCCAAAAAGGCGTTTTACTGGTCGGATAAATTAATGCTTAGATTAATAAAGCCATTTTTGATCAATAATTTTTTTTTTTTCATTTCGATGTTTGCGTGTGCCAACTTCCACGCGCCTGTGGTACCGCCCCTATCAGAACGCACCATACCAGAATCAAAATTGATTGATGGTCCTATCCAATGGTGAAGACCCAATCTCAATCGGAGCAGTGGTTGCAAAGTGGTTAGCTTCCGAAAAGCGTCTGTTCTGGCCATTTCGGGCCGGTTCGGGCCGGGTCAAATGTAAATTTGTCTAGTAAGTTGAGACGAGAAAACCTCACAGACGCTTTGCGCTCGCTCGGTATTCACCAGAATCATCAGGAACAATAGATTATTATGATGTAATCATTTTGGAAACTCGGAATTTTGCTATAGTTACACGTGATCTCAGGTCAAATCACGTGATTTTATAATGTGGTCTTCTAAAATTCGGATTTTTTCCATGCCAGAATGGACATCGATACATAAACCTTCGATGTTGAAAAAATTGGTAATAGTTTTTCTTCTAAATATAATATTTATATTTTTGTATTTGGAAAAATCATGGTTCAGTCTTTGGTAATAACTTAGCGCGTAATTGCGCTAGAGAGCTCAATTAAACGGCATTATGCTTAGGTATCTCGTCGACCTGCTTTCAATGATATACATCAGCCCTGTAGTCCCTCTGTGACCTCAAGGTCACCCGGTTGCAGTCCACGTCAGATCGACCAAACCATAACATTTTACTTCTCACATTTCGATTGAACTAGGTGTCGGAGGTTATCTGGCCCGTACATTCACGCTGTAGAATTTTCAGCCCCGTCCGTCGAACGGTGTTCGAGTTATAACCTCAGGCATCTCTTTAATGTCGCACAAAGGTTTAATTTCTTCGGGGCGGATATATATCGGGATATATCCTATAAATAATTTCAATGATACAAAACTATGTATCATCAGAATCGCCATGAACCACACATTACTGTAATGTAATCTTCTGTGAGAACTTGAATGGACAAGTGTCGAAATTTTGGCATGTGTCATCGGGCCAGGCCACGTGATTTCGTTATGTTCTCAGTTAAATTCGTGATTTTCTTAGGTGGGAATATGAGGGTGTAGGCCCTTTGAATCACGTGCCAACATATTTCGCTCAGTGATCAAGATCACATGATGACATAATTAAATATTTCGCCGCTAGCGGCGTCTGTGGGTCCCTCAAGATATGATTTTTTCTCCTCTCTATTTCCAGACCGATACTGTTATAAAAATAGCTAAAAGTGTCCTCCAGAGAAAAAGAAAACCTTCCATTGTGTGAAATAAAACGAAAAATGTAAACAAATTATTTATTGCATAATCATGCCAGGTTATTGGTAAATCCACCTCAGGGGACGTGACCTTGAGGTCATGGAGTGACCTGCGGTGGTCATGCTATGCATCATTGAATACAGCTCGACGAGACAGATATAATGCCGTTGAGTTAAGCTCTCTAGCAACAATAATTATGTGCAAAGTTATTACCAAATACCATGATTTTTCCAACAAATATATATATAT
>JAXIVJ010007833.1:7500-12500 GCA_036785665.1 Chirona hameri
TCAATTTCGTAACCTCCCCATAATAAGTCAATGGGGAAATATACAAATGCTTCCTATTTCAAGGATATGCATGGTACTAGTCCAATTACTTCTGGATCATGTTATTATAGGATATACTTGATGATCCAAGTGTAAGTTTTGTTCAGTGACCCATATTGGGTCATTTGAGGTCATGCGAGGTCACCATCACTTTTTTTTGTAAATAACTCTCGACATAATGAAGATAGAGAAGTAAAACTGACATCAATGTGTTTGTCTCGTCGAGACACGTCTTCCCATATGCAACATGCCCTACTTGGGTCACCACTTGACCTTGACCTTAGGTAAAATTGTTAAGTTGACTTAACAAGGTCACCATATATATCATTAAAAGCGCCTTGACAAGATAAACACAATGGCGTAAACAGTTTTCCGTTACCTTTAGTAAGTAAAAAGTTAATAGCAAAAACGATTTAGCAAAAAAACTGATTTTTTCCCTTTTTGACCTCTGGAGCCTCAAATATTGACCTGAGATCAAATCTGAGGACACCTTAGCGATTACAAATTTCACTGGCTGGCGTTTGCTTTTTTCCGTTTGTTTCTAACTATCATCGTTTCTGAGATATATGGGAATTTCTGGAGCGATGTCCTAAAACAGGAAAAACTGGAAAATTTGACTTTTGATGACCTCTGGTGACCTCAATTTTGACCTGACTTAAAAAAAAAACACTGAAATACTTTCGATAGAACATGTATGAAGCTATCAAATGCCTTTTTCCGCTTCTCGCTACGTTGCGTAGAGATCTCAGGGGGGGGGGGCGGAAATCAACCCCCCCTGCAGTTCGTGTTCGGCGCAAAGCCCCTGCAGTGCGCGGGTTAAGCAGCAACAATTATCAGATTGTTGATCGCAATCATACGCTGCAGGCCCCAGTGGAGTTAGCATTTGAATCATGCGACGAGTTGGCAATGCCATTCACCGCAGGATACTATATAAATAACCTTTAATAGCGGCAATGCCGAGAAATCAAAGTGCACCACCGTTCAACCCTAAACATCCGTAGTGATGTTTAATGCCGGAGCCAATTTCACAAACTACCTAACCGTGCATTTAGCCACCAATCCCGAGACTCTGGCGGTCACGCTGACCAGCTGACTGACCAGCTGACGCGGTCAGCTGCTGCGGTCAGCTGCTGCGGTCAGCTGTCCTTATCTCACGTCACACGGACTGCAGGGGCTGCCGGTGAGCCGGCGAGCGGCCAGTGCCAGTCGCCGACAGCCGGTCATTTGGGGTCCGCCACCTGCCGCCAGCCGTCCCGACACCGCCCGGCCGCTCAGACTCGTATTGGACGGCAGTGACGGCAGTGACGGCAGTGACGGCCAGTGACGGCGACAGAGGCGAAAACGGCACAGCGACGGCGGCGGTAACAAGTTACGCGGCGTCCACAACTCGAGGCGATACTCGGCCGGCGTCCACAACTCGAGGCGACACTCGGTTGACAATGTGAGGCGCTCCGCCGCCGCCGCCGCCGCCGCCGCCGCCGCCGCCATCCGTCGCCGTCGGGCGGACATTGTTTGTCGACAGAAGGCCGCCGTATAACAGGCGCCGCGGCACACGGCCGAGTAAATTGCCACTCTTTTTCAGGCTGAGGAGTGACCCTGAATGTTTTATAGGTTCGGACAGTGCGGCAGGAAAATGTGGTGTCTGAGGAGCGGGCCGGCGTTCTGAGGAGCGGTGCCTGAGGAGTGGTGTCTGAGGAGCGGGCCGGCGTTCTGAGGAGCGGTGCTTGAGGAGCGGTGCCTGAGGACGGTGTCTGAGGAGCGGGCCGGCGTTCTGAGGAGCGGTGCCTGAGGAGCGGTGCCTGAGGAGCGGTGCCTGAGGAGCGGTGCCTGAGGAGCGGTGTCGTGAGGAGCGGGCCGGCGTTCTGAGGAGCGGTGCCTGAGGAGCGGTGCCTGAGGAGCGGTGTCTGAGGAGCGGTGTCTGAGGAGCGGGCCGGCGTTCTGAGGAGCGGTGCCTGAGGAGCGGTGCCTGAGGAGCGGTGCCTGAGGAGTGGTGTCTGAGGAGCGGGCCGGCGTTCGGGAGGTGGCGAGCACGACACGACACTTGGTAAACTTGTGGTGAAAGGAAGGGCACTTGCTGCGCTCGACGCTCGATGTTGATATTGATATTGCGATACCAGGTACGACAAGCAGCGAAGACAAACAGAACGATTTGACAAATTTAGGTATTGCAAACCGAGTCGACATGTGGGGAATTAGGAACTTCCCTAAATCCCCACATTCCCACTCGCTACCCCTCACACCCGCCCAGCGCCACACGCTCACCTTCTGGTCGTGATTTTCTTGCCATTAATGAACTTGGTGCTGGTGGAGGTCCTCTTCACCCCGGCGCTGCCGCCGGGCGAGCCGCTCATGCTGCTGAAGCTGGTGGACGACATGAACATGCTGCCCGCAGCGCCGGGCCGCGCCGTCAGCGCCGCCGGGTGAGCGGCGTGGTGGGCGGCGGCCAGCGCCGGGTGGCCGCCGCGGCCGTCCATCACGGCATCGATGGCCGCGAACGACGACATCATGCCGCCGAGGCCTGCGAAACCGAGCGGCGAGAAGAGGAGCGGCGCGCCGAGTAGCTGGTGGCCGGCCGCCGAGGCCGGGTGGTGCCGGCTGCGGCTGCGGCTGTGCCGACTGCGGTGCGGCCCGCCGCCCACCAGCGGGTCACCCAGGCCGGCTGCGAAGAAGTCTGCGGCGCCGCGGGCCGACCGGTGGCGGGCGTTAGTGGTGCCGGAGGGCGGAGGGCGGGATGGGGAGCACGCAGCACAGAGACGCGGCAGGCAGGCAGACGAGACGACAGCACGCGCGGACGGACGGCGACAGAGTCACATTGGCACAAACTGACTATTTAGTTACATGGGGGAAGTCGGGACAAATAGATGACGACGATTCGTGGTCCTGGCTATGGGATACTACAAATACAATAATTATGGGATGTTCTTAACAACGAAGAGGAAGGTAGGAGAATGAAGGGAATAATGGACAGCGAGGGAACGCATTACACAACTTATGTTTAAAACTCGACATCAAATGTATGATACAGAACTAGCCATTTTGCGACCGCTTTGCGGAGACTGTCGCCCACTTGACATACTATAACACACTCGACGTCTACGTGTGAGCGAGTTTCTGCACCGCAGCGGACCTTCAGCACAGGGCTGTCATTGAGAGGGGGAGGGGGGGGGGGGACGCGCGTTCCCCTACTTCTGAAAACTGAAGGTTTTCAGATAACTATGGGGACGCATTGGGGGGACGCACCTGAAACGGCCTTCCTTCTCCTTGGCTGTGTCCTTTCGCTGTTGCTTTCAAATCTAGTGTCTTCCATGTACGTATGTTCGAGGGTGTGATAGTGTGTTCCTCCCGTGGCGTATATATTTGTAAGTGACGGTCCAAATTTTTTTGTAAGTGACGGTCATTTTTGGACCGTCACTTACAAATATATACGCCACGGGAGGAACACACTATCACACCCTCGAACATACGTACATGGAAGACACTAGATTTGAAAGCAACAGCGAAAGGACACAGCCTTCTCCTTGGCTGTGTCCTTTCGCTGTTGCTTTCAAATCTAGTGTCTTCCATGTACGTATGTTCGAGGGTGTGATAGTGTGTTCCTCCCGTGGCGTATATATTTGTAAGTGACGGTCCAAAAATGACAGCGAAGAAAACAGTGGAAACACTGCTGCCAGTCTCAGAAGTTTTCCCTGAAATCTAGATGTTTCGAAGTGACGTTTCAGGGAATATTTTCACAAAACCTCTGAATTTTCGATCAGTTTTTTTTTTTAAATCTGAAATTGAGGTTTTCATGTAAAAAAAACTCTGAGATTTCTAGATATAAATGATTTGTTACGTCTGGCAGCAGTTGGTGGAAAATAATCGCTGTTGTTTTGCGGTTGGTGATCACTGGTCACTCATAAGCACCAAAAGTAAGTTGGATTCGTCATTTCCGCTAGGATGTATATTGTTATGTCCAAAACTTGTGAGACAGCGGAGAGGTCATCACGCGACGCTTCAGTATGGCCCAGACCGCAACATTTCAGGTTCCAAATCGAAAGTCGCCGAAATCGGTATTTATAGACAGAAGCAGAAAATGGAAAATCAATAGCTCATTTGTAATAATGCAATAAAATATAAACACACTTTATATTCGGCTTCTCGTCATTATCAGAGGGAAATTGATCTTTGATGATTACGCGAAGCTAAACATGGTGATTTTGAAGTATTACAAATGAACACAAAGCTATTGATTTCCCGTCTTCTGCCCATAGTTTCGAATTACGATCATGTTCATGTAAAACGCGATCAAAACGATTTTCCATTTTTTTCTATATTTACGATCATGTTCATGAAAAACGCGATCAAAACAATTAAAATCGGTATTATCGTTACGCAGCGGCGCGAGTTACCCCAGTGTAATGGCACAGATACATATATCCTTATATTGCTCTCACTGGCGGATCCAGGGGGGGGGGGGGGGGCATCAGGGGAAAATGTCCCCACCACAGGAATCGGGGGGGGGGGGCATTCAATACAAGTAATGCCCCCCCCCCCCCGCGCGTTCTCTGCGCTGAACGTGAAAAACAATGATCTTAGGAGAAAACTTCATGAAAACGATTTTTTTCTTCTCTCAGTGATTGAATTTGAAGTTTTTACATATCACTTTCTTTCAACGATAGGCACAACAGCGCACCTGATGCAATTTAAGCAGCCCCAGTGACACTTACCCAGCGGGGCCCAGCGCCCCGCTGGGCAAGTGTCACTGGGTAAGTGTCACAGGGGGGGAGGGGGCAGAATCCGCCCCTTCCGGATTTTCTCAATAACTTGAAAACTATGATAGATATAAACGTGCAACTTTCAGTACCTTATGCTGCATCAATTATAAGTCTTCA
This sequence comes from Chirona hameri, assembly GCA_036785665.1. Taxonomy (NCBI): domain Eukaryota; kingdom Metazoa; phylum Arthropoda; class Thecostraca; order Balanomorpha; family Balanidae; genus Chirona; species Chirona hameri. Next base: position 12,411 of record JAXIVJ010007833.1, read on the forward strand.
CACCAATTTGCAATGAAATTGATATAGTAATGTGGGAGGTAATGACGTTTTAATGACGTCATGCCATGCTATTTTTGTTGGAAAAACGCT
>JAXIVJ010007833.1:17500-58572 GCA_036785665.1 Chirona hameri
AACAACGTAGTTGATCGTGTTTTGTTGAAATGAGGGAAAACATTGAAGAATTTGCGGTAGCGAGCAACTTTTTCCAGATAATAAATCCTGCAGAGAGCTTCAATGGGCATTTTCCTTTTGATTTGCTTGATGAACAACTTCTGGCATTTGCATTGGAGTAGCTTTTACTGCTGCTCGTCCAAGCTCGATACGTTCTTATTTGGGTTAAGAATCGAGTTCGACCGGTCTGTTAAAACAGATACCCGTCTCCTTTACGCTTGCCAACAGATACCCGTCTCCTTTACGCCTGACAACACAGATACCCGTCTCCTTTACGCCTGACAACAGATACCCGTCTCCTTTACGCCTGCCAACAGATACCCGTCTGCTTTACGCCTGCCAACAGATACCCGTCTCCTTTACGCCTGCCAACAGATACCCGTCTCCTTTACGCCTGACAACAGATACCCGTCTCCTTTACGCCTGCCAACAGATACCCGTCTGCTTTACGCCGACAACACAGATACCCGTCTCCTTTACGCCGACAACAAATACCAGTCTCCTTTACGCCTGACATCAAGGGCGGATCCAGCCGGCCGTTTTTGTTCCCGGGTTTGGGACACTTTATTTTGCAACCACACGAATTCTAATGATTTCTTTATTTTGATATTTTGGTGTTTTTTATAGCTTTTCGACCTTTTGGGATATCGAAAAAGGAAAGATGTCAGCTTGCACTTTTGTATTGTTCCGACATTGCCTTACACTGAGCAAAACTATGCCAACTGTACCTATGTTTTCGTTCCAGACTGCAAGGAAAAAAACGCGAAAAATGTGTGCTGAATCAAGCCGGCTTTGCTCTCTTAAAGGAAATAGTTCACCTTGGAACATTTGTTTGCAAACACGATTTGATTGCATTTTGAAATACAAATTTGTATATAGTCAAAAATGGCCATACATCGCGCCGATTCAGGACAGAAGGTCGTACATTATTAATGTTATCAAAACTATATGCATACTCTTTGAGTCAGAGTCCTGACGTCACGCGCAATGAAATAAAATGGCTCAGCCAATCAGATGCGAAAGTAGTCGCGTAAGGATAGACTCGCATTAGAGAAATGCCAACCGGCGGCCGCTTCGCTTCGTTCGCTTGCTAGCACCAGCTGCAAGCTGATTGGCTGATTGTATAGCCTCTGCCCAGGCCTCGTCAGCACCGCATTCTTTCGTCAGCAAGGCATTCTTTCGCCAAAAAATCAAATATATTCGGCTGGAGTCTTTTCAGTCAAGCAAACTTGCAGATAGGGGTTTCCCAACACAGGCTATAAAACTGCTATCTCAGTTCAAAACCCATGTTGAAGATGAACTATTCCCTTTAAGAGCAAGGGGGATCCATCCGTTCGTCTTCGGAACAAACTACTTTTTGCTACAAGGTTCGACGACCCTTGACAAAAAACAAGAGCATCTTAGATTTGAATCGTGATTTCCGGTCAAGGAAAACAAATGCTAGTGGAAAGAAGCAACATATAAATTTAGAACAGAACTTGGAGCATCAAATAAATGGTAGTTTTCTTCAGAATTTCAAACTCCGAATCTCGGATAGTAAACCGAGGGGAGGGTCCGAGCGGAAAAAATTAATACGCATTTCGCTGCACAAATGTTTGTCGTTGTTAGCTGCTGCGTTCCGATAAAAAGAGCCAAAGGCGAGGACGTCAAACATGCTCGAACCAGTCGCACTTCCGCCATTCAAAACAATATTACAGATGACCCAATCATGGCGTCAAATTCAATATGCATTTCAAGAAACTTTAGCTACCCATCTGTGCACCGCATACGGATAGGATGATCAACTTCCGTTGCCAGGTTCTTGAAGAAAATATGTCCCTGCTCCCGGACCTCGAGGCCAGTTGCGCATCTCGGCGGACATACACGACACACGCAGACGAAGTAGCCGATACCTACGATGAACGCCGCATTTCTCATATTACTGCCATACAGCCTATGGCAGAAAACCTCTCCGAGCATTCAGGGGTGCTTACCTGCTTACAGGGGCAGCGCCACGGATTTTTCTCCGGGGGAAGGCAAGTCGAAATTTAGGGGGTCTCCATTTGAGAAGGGGCCTTTACCTCCGTAGGGCTCCTCTCACCTCTCATCTGGCTTCCAGAGGGCCGCTTCTGGACTTCAGGGGCACCTCTGACCTCCATAGAACCCCCTCTAGCCTTCAGGGGCCTTTCTGACCTCCACAGGAGGTCCTTCTGGCCTCCAGGGGCCCGACTCTGACCTACCTCCGGTCCCCCTCTGACCTACCCTCTGGCTTCCAGATGGCCTCCTCTGGCCTTCAGAGGCCCCCTCTGACCTACCTCCGGTCTCCCTCTGACCTACCCTCTGGCTTCCAGATGGCCTCCTCTGGCCTTCAGAGGCCCCCTCTGACCTACCTCCGGTCCCCCTCTGACCTACCCTCTGGCTTCCAGATGGCCTCCTCTGGCCTTCAGAGGAGGCCTCTGACCTACCTCCGGTCCCCCTCTGACCTACCCTCTGGCTTCCAGATGGCCTCCTCTGGCCTTCAGAGGCCCCTCTGACCTACCTCCGGTCCCCCTCTGACCTACCCTCTGGCTTCCAGATGGCCTCCTCTGGCCTTCAGAGGCCCCCTCTGACCTACCTCCGGTCCCCCTCTGACCTACCCTCTGGCTTCCAGATGGCCTCCTCTGGCCTTCAGAGGCCCCCTCTGATCTACCTCCGGTCCCCCTCTGACCTACCCTCTGGCTTCCAGATGGCCTCCTCTGGCCTCCAGAGGCCCCATCTGACCTCCACAGGACCCCCTCTGGCTTCCAGGGGTCCTTGTGACTTCCGCGATGGGGCCTGTGAGATGGGACCTCTTTGAAACATGGAGGGGCCTCCTTAAATGACAGGGGAGGGGGCACAAAGATATGTCCCCCCCCCCTGCCCGACGACAGGGGGGGGGGCGACTGCCCCCCCCCCCCCCCCGGTGGCGGCGCCGTTGCCTGCTTACAACGGCAGCCTGAAATATAGCAGGCGACTTCCCGATCGCGCAAAGAAGTTAACGACTTCGCTGACGGCTGGCATTGGTCTCGGTGGGTTTCGCACATGATCAGCGCCTCCATCCAGAGCTCGGCCATTGTCCTCGGAGAGAGGATAGAGTCTTCTCCACCTTACAGAACACTCTCTCCGCTTCCGCCGTTATAACCGGAAGGACGGCAAGGACCTACAGGAAAATGATGGATTTTGACCGATTGTTAATGAATACTTGCTTGACCGAAATGGTGCTGGATAGAAATAATGAAATAAGGACAACTGTAAACGTAATAATCATTAAACTTTACAATTAACCCTCGCTCTGGTGGGGGTCATTTTGCTCCCTCCCCCTCCCCCCCCCCCCCCCCCCCCCCCGAGGTTTTTCGAGAATATCGGAAAAACGGCGGCGCGCAGCGCCGCCAAATTTGACAGCTATTGGTGCATCAATTACCCACATTGTGTGAAATTTTGACCCCAGGTCATCTCAGGTCAGGTTACCAGGTCACGTTAAGTGACCTTACCTCAACAAATGTTTGTGGTCGAGCCAAAGCCACAATGTTTGCCCGAGAGACTTGAAACTTACAGGATTTCATAAGGTTATAAGTACCTACAATCCGTATATCTCGGATTTGTTTTATATCGGTGACCTAAGGTCAGGCCAATTTCGTTACCTCCCTATTATAGGTAAGGCAATGGGCAAATATACAAATGCTTCCTATTCGGATAAATGCATTGGATCAGGTCACTTCTTTCAGAATCATGTTATTTTAGCTAATTCTTGATGACCCAGGTGGAATTATTTCTCAGTGACCTCTGCAAGGTCAGCTGAGGTCATCTGAGGTCACCAGCATCTTTTTTGCCAATAACTCTTGATATAATAAAGATAAAGACTTGCGAATGGCACCAATGTGTTTGTCTCGTCAAGACGCATCGCCTCATATGCAACATGACCTAACTGGGTCACAAGATGACCTTAACCTGAGGTCACATTTTGAAGTTGACCTAACCAGGTCACCATTATTATGTTTCGAAGTATCTTGACGAGACAAACACGATGGTGTTTACATATTGCTGTCTGTATGTTCAACTGATAACACGTTATTCACGGAATTGTTTTGGGGAAGAAGTTATCGTGACCTTTGATGACCTCTGAAGCCTAAACTAGTGACCTTAGCTAAAATTTGAGGACATCTTAGAGATAACATTTTTCAAGAGCTATTGCTTTTTCTGTTTGTTCCTAGCTATCATAGTTCGAGATATTTGGGGATTTTTGGAGCAACATCCTATACTTGGGAAATTTGATCTTTGATGACCTCTGGTGACCTCAATATTGACCTGAGCAAAAAATGTCCAGGTGACTTCGAATGTCCTTGTAGAGAGCTTTCGAACGTTTTTTTCTCTGCGTCTTTGGCTACAAGGCTGTTATGGATACCATAACAGCCTTGCAATGCATTTCCTTCATTTTGCGTTTCGTCTCAAGTGCGGCACAATGGCTTTCGCTGCTCATGCTACCAAATATAGCTACGAATTAAAAGTTTTTTTTTGCTCTCGGCAACTGCAAAAATAAAATATAATTATATTTTTGGAATGCCCCGTACCGTTCTAAAAACGCAAATATAACATGTACTAGACTTCACGTCTGGGGGGGGGAGGGGAAACATAGTTTGACCCCCACCCTTGAACAGTCTGGGGGAGGGGGGGGGGGATGGCCCCGTTGCCCCCTCCCCTGGATCCGCCTTTGCCTGACATGACAATAATAACCTGACAAACTCAATTTCCACCAATCGACGGAAATACCTACCAGTAAGACGCCAAAGTTGGCGATGAACGAGCGAGCGCGAAGAAAATGTATCGTGAATTTCAACTCCATCGGGTAAGTAGTTTCTGAGATACAAAAGGGTACGCACGTGCGCACGTGCAGAAGCACCCCACTCCTGACTTGTGGAAAATTGGCGGCTGAGGGGTCCCTAACCACAAACCAAATTTGCACACAATCGGCTCAGCCGTTGCAGCGTTTTTGCGAGAAAACACTTTTCAACACCCCTCACGCGGTCGGGTCTGGTCGGGTCGGGTCGGGTCGGGTCGGGTCGGGTCGGGTCGGGTCGGGTCGGGGCGGGGCGGGGCGGGCCAGGCCAGGCCAGGCCGCTCATAATCAGATATTTCCCATATACCACGGAAGGACGAGCGGCTCGTAACCACGGAAAGACGAGCGAGCGCGAAGGCTCGTAATAATTGACGGCCTGGACACCATCAATCGGAACCAAACAAGACAGCTGATCAATCGGAATTATAGGACAACAATTATCCACAAATCACTCAATGGTCATCATATATGTAAGCAAATCACTAGCTCTCAGTGTTGAAATCATGATGACAGGCGCGTCGCCAGCGGGGGGGGGGGGGGGGGGCAGGAACGCTCCGACGGCCGGTCGGAGCACGGTACCCCAGAATCGCAGGATTTTAACATTAGCCCTATGTGGCTGCCCTCCCAGATCCCTGGCTGCCCCCCCCCCCCCCCCCCCCCTTCCCCCACTCGAAATGTTGTGGCGACGCCACTGTATGATAGTGAAGAGTCGATGTGTCTGACCTTTACTTACTTTATGCAATACGCGCATGCAATAAGCCTTACCATGACATTGGGATAACAATATTACGATTAGTGGTGCCAATCGGTGCAATCATTTTCGGAATTCCGAATTTGTCCGAAGACCGATTCGGTTTTCGGATGGACATAAACATATTTCTTTGGATATTTTTCGGACATCCAATGCACAAGGATGGCTTGTCGCGAAAATCCCTTAGTTACTTTTTTATTAAAAAAGAAAGTGTGCCACAGGTAAATCAAATCAAACTTACTTTTATTTATAACCCATAGGTAAGTAAGCATAGCAATAGTACCATTGACAAACTTCGGACAAACAATGATTTTCGGACAGTTTCGGACGGACAGCTGACCATGGTCTTGGACATCGGTCGGACATTGGACAAATATTGTCTGAAAATGTCACCACTATTTACGATACTTCCCAGCTCTGCCCGCCGAGGTTCGACAGCAGACACCAAACTCCCGAGGAGCACCGAGCAGGGCAGGGCGGGTTAAGTCGCGAGACCTCGCAGCATGCGGAACTTGTTGGTAGGGACCACTCAATGAGCCACATTGCGGTTAACTATAAAACACATTGTGGTTAACTGTGGACTACTGCAGCAGGGCGCGGCTGGAGCCGGGCGGAGCCGGGCGGAGCCGGGCCTGACGTAGGCTTCGGCCAACTGAGTTGTCCCTGAGGCAAGACAGGGCCACCGCCAGACGAGGTTCACACGAGGCAACAAAGGTCTATTTAAGGTGGTTAATGTTACTCGGACAACATAAATAAACCGGCAGGCCGCCGGAAACGGACACAAACACATGAATGGTGGCACCGTGCCAACAGACTGTACCCCGGGGGGAATCACCGTCTGGCAACACAACTTGGCAACGTGCCAACAGACTGTACCCCGGGGGAATCACCGTCTGGCAACACAACTTGGCAAGAGACAAGACTGTACCCCGGGGGAAATCACCGTCTGGCAACACAACATGCAAGAGACAAGACTGTACCCCGGGGGGAATCACCGTCTGGCAATACAACTTGGCAAAAGACAAGACTGTACCCCGGGGGGAATCACCGTCTGGCAACACAACTTGGCAAGAGACAAGACTGTACCCCGGGGGGAATCACCGTCTGGCAACACAACTTGGCAAGAGACAAGACTGTACCCCGGGGGAATCACCGTCTGGCAACACAACTTGGCAAGGGACAAGACTGTACCCCGGGGGGAATCACCGTCTGGCAACACAACTTCGCAAGGGACAAGACTGTACCCCGGGGGAATCACCGTCTGGCAACACAACTTGGCAAGAGACAAGACTGTACCCCGGGGAATCACCGTATGGCAACACAACTTGGCAAGGGACAAGACTGTACCCCGGGGGAATCACCGTCTGGCAACACAACTTGGCAAGAGACAAGTAAGTATTTATGCATCATATCTTAAAAGGACGCTCTACTTCGTCTCAAAGGGAGTGTGCCTACTCACATAGCTTATTTTGGGTTATTGACACTGGTTTATAGAACACAATTTTCTGAATCGAACCATGCCTTTCATGTTTCCAGATTCACACTAGTCGCAGAGATATTCCAGACTCCAGGAACTGGCTGGGAGCAAACAATTATCGGGTAGACTCCAGAGGGCTTCCGCTACTAGAAACACCGCAACTATCGATTAAGCTGGAAGCATATCGTTAGCGCCAGCCAATAGCAATTCGACAAAACAGCTCGTGCGCGCTGATAGCAGCAGCCGAACAGTACCGTCGGTCCCCTTACAAAGCAACGCTTGGTGGCCATTTTTCGAAGAAGATATCAATTTAGAGCTACGAAACTTCCACATAACAAAGTTAAAGGGATTATACGGGTTTCCGTCCTGAAAGGAAATGCATTATTTTGCAGTAGCATGAGCTTTAAACACGTTTAAGGCATAACAGGAATCTCAATGCTCATTTAGTCCATTATTTCAGCAATTATCAGCGTTAAAACTTTGGCGTTTTTATCATATAACGAGTACTTGATCGGCATTACTGTTCACCATTTTTATCTTATAATCTGCATTTTTCAATTTTAGAGTTTTGAATTATCTGCAAGTCCTACACTGGATCACAAAATGATTATGCAATTCAAAACTTACGGGACTCTTTATTACTACACAGTACCACTGTTCGTTCAGGTTTTGTGGTTTTCTTATCTCTGGCCGGTAGCTCGAAAATTTGGTGGTGGCGCTTTGGCATGAAAATTCATGAACATTGCAAATTGTATGGGTAAAACTAGGTAACTGCTGCTGTCGTTGGAACAAAACAAGTTTATTTTTTCTCTCTCAAATATTGCTTATTTTACCGGAAATATGCATAAGCGAGGCGTTTTTATTAGCATAAAAGAGATGACTGGGTCTGCCTCAGCCGGTCCTGCAGAAAGTAAGCGATGGCATCACCGCGCTTTTTGAAATGTCCTTAAGTGCTGAAGGTCATTTCCAGAAAATATGTGGCTACCGTGGGACTTCTACCACCTTTATAAGTACGTTTTACTATGTAACTCAATTATTCTGGAAACAAAACATATAATCCCTTTAACAGTGGCAAGAACATGCTGTGCAAAAACTTGTCTCTCTATGATGTGACCGTAATTTGATTGTCTTATGTGCGCCGTTTTACATAACATCACTATGGTAGCGATCGTTTTATAGATATCGAAACAAAAAATAAACAAAAAACAATATAAGTGAAAATTCAACTAAAGGGGCTCCAAAAATATTTTTGACATTCCAAAACAGTAGGCAAGCTCCCTTTAATATCATGAGAAATAACACAGCCCTGAAAACTAATTCTCTCCCATCAACGTTTAAAGGCGGCCGCACACTGGGCCATTCGGCGCGCGATATCACTGCGACATTCCGCGGTGTTCAGCACAGAAAAAGCTCGTCCGGACCAGTTTTTTGCGACATTCCGCCAGCGGACACGCGCCCGAATGGCGCAGTGTGCGGCCGGCTTAAGTGTGGGGTAAGACAAAACATAACAAGACAGAAAACAACTGAGGGAAAAAACAAGTGCTTGAAGCACGACCCCTGGCCAGTAAGATCTTGTTATATGGGGCACAGGACACGGAATACACACTTGAGTTAGACCCACGTCACACGGACGCCACAAACTAAACCCTCCCGTTAGTCACACACTTGCTGCAACCAAACAAAGCCCGGCATGTGAGCATTAGGTGGGGTGGGGCGTGATCTCTAACAGCACAACTAACCACGCACACCGGCCCCGCACTGCACGCAGCTGCTATTAGTCAATCTGTACAGGGCCACACCGTTACCGAAGAAGCGGAACCCGGGCCAGAAGTGGAATCCGTGGAAGTTGTGCGTGCGCTGCGGGCCGGTGGCCGGCGGCAGGGCCGGCTCGCACCCGCTGATCGTAAACACAACGCTTGGCGTCTGCCGGCGCAACACACACAGCACACACACAGCGAGCGTCAGCTATAGGTGGGCCACCGATAATCATATAGATGTCGCACTCGGCGCTCTATGTATACTGCCAGCCACAAGAGGCGCCACTGTCGCTTCTAGCGACCCAACGCCGCTGGTGACCCAGCTAGAGCGATTCTCAGCTCAGTGGAGGCGAAACGAGGGACGGCCATCGCTGAGGTGTGGGGTGGGGGGTTGCCTCACAAACCGGGCGAAATTGCGGGTTCAAACGATAGGCTGGAAGCGGAGCATTAAGTTGGGCAAAAGACGGTGGCAGCATCGTAGGTAAATCAGCTGTCTGGTGTCGAGCGTGGCAGAGGAGGCGCCACCTACCCCCTGAAGGAATGGTCTTGCATGGTGGGGTCAAACGGGCATTAGGGTCAATCATTTAGTTACTCTTTCTTGCACATATATGGCGCAGATGGCATAGATGGCGCTAGCTCGCCAACAGATGGCAGTAGTTGACAAAGTTTTTTTAAAAAAAAAATCCAATAATTGGTGTATGCATTACCTTATATTTTTTGAATTCTATTGTCATACTAATGCAAAATAATTAAATATCGAGAGAAAAACAAACAAAAAAAATCGGATTACCTCGGAAGGGCTATGGTGCCAGTGGTTTACATTGCTATAGGCTGTTGGACGTTGGTGCACCCACAAGTATGAGATTGCCGTTGAAATGTCGCACCTTTATGACGCACGGGCCCGACATGGGTCCGGAAATTACATCATAGGTCATTGACCTGGCATGACCCAGGTTAACCTCGGAGCCAAAACATGTCAAACTGTCCCATCTGAGGTATAGCAAGTTTGAAGGGAATCCTCGCTGCCTTTCGGACATTATTTTCGAAAACGTCAATCGGCCCACACAATACTGCATTGATTTTTGATATAGCAAATATGGCAGTTGGATCGGGTTGCAAATGGCGGGCTGAGTTTCTGCAGCTGCTTTCCCATTTTACTTGTGATGCGTAATTCACGAATGGTCACCAATGCAATACTGCTATTTTGTGTGTATAGATTCATCTGATTTGCTGAATTTGTAGGTTCAGTGACGAGATATCGGGAATTTGCCTAAAAACTGGGCGCGATCAATCTTCCCGGTTGGAAGTGCCCTGCTTACATTGCAAGTGGCGGGTACCGTTTTCATGGCACATGAACAATTTGGGTATTGGAGGACACACAAATGATGAAGCTATGTCACACTGGTACTAGTTTTCTTATATCTGATACACTTTTTGATGTATAGATGTAAATAGGCCAAAACGGGGGTAATTGCTTTGACCGGCACTACGCTGAAGAGGCGCGGCTGACCACCCTAATGTCCGTTTGACCCCACCATGGGAAGCAAGGAATGGTCTCAAGGAATGGTCTTCACAGGATCGTTGTTAGGTAAGCCTGACCGAAATCAGGGAAATGCTGTCCTATTTCATAGTAAATTGGAACCCGGACGATTATATTTAATCCCTTACTACATTTGCAACTTAAAACGTTGCACTTTCTCCTAAATAGTTCAAATCAAAGTAAGGACATTAACCCCAATCTCCTCCCGTGGCATGAACGGTCAGCTCCATTCTCACCGTCTGTTAGGACTTCGTAGGCCTCCGAGATCTCCTTGAAACGGCGTGTGGCATCTTCCTTGTTATTGGGATTCTTATCCGGATGCCACTGTAGCGCGAGTTTGCGGTATCTGTGGACAAAGACACACAATTTAACATGACAATTGACAAGACGATAGATGCACCGCAGCGCCACCACCGTACCCGTGGCCTCTGCTCAAACCAAAGCTAACAACATCGCCGCTAGGCGGTTCGTTTGAACTAACACCAGTTCCTCTCACAGATTCGTCCGACACAGTTGAAAAGTGAAAGGACACAATCGCCGGACAAAACAAACAACGTTCGCGAGATGGCCCAATGACCTCCACTAACCAATGGCTAGTCGCTAGCGCCGGCATACAACCCAGTAAACCCACGCTGCGCCGGCATACAACCCAGTAAACCACGCTGCGCCGGCACACAACCCAGTAAACCACGCTGCGCCGGCACACAACCCAGTAAACCACGCTGCGCCGGCACACAACCCAGTAAACCACGCTGCGCCGGCCACACAACCCAGTAAACCACGCTGCGCTGGCATCCGTTAGAACCCTCCCGCGAGTCCCGGCGATGGACACTGTCACACTTCTGTGCGAAAGGTCGGGCGAGCACAGGTGACAGGTGTGCCGGCCGCCGCCCCCGATCGGGACGCCCCCGCCGCCGCACCTGCCGGGCGCGTAACACACGGTAGCGCACCAAGGACTCCCTCCCGAGTCCCTGATACCAGCTGCCGTCAAGGACTCAGGTGTGGTCTGCCGTGAGGTCAGAGGCGCGCTCCGTGACGGGGACGCAGGGCCCGTGTCGGGGACACGTGAGGTCAGAGCGTCTCCGTGTCGGGGACGCAGGGACCGTGTCGGGGACACGTGACCGTCAAGGACTCAGGTGTGGTCTGCCGTGAGGTCAGAGGCGTCTCCGTGACGGGGACGCAGGGACCGTGTCGGGGACACGGGGGTGAGCCTGGGCAGGTGGTGGCGATCAGAAGGGGCCCAAGTGGCGATGGGCCCCCGAGGCCTGCAGGGGATGAGTAGGGGACCCACCTCGCAGGGGATGAGTAGAGGACCCGCCTCGCAGGGGATGAGTAGGGGGCCCACCTCGCAAGGGATGAGTAGGGGACCCATTGGGGATGACGTTTGAAACCCTGCAGGAATGCCATAAGCTCTGCAGGATGGTGTCGTCTGCCACGATTAATTTAAACCCAACATTGAACCCCTCAAGTGAGCTTCAGTTCACGGTCCGGCCCAGAACTCAGCCCAGTCCAGTGTTCCGCAGAAGGTATAACCAATGACCCGTGAGACTTGGACATGAAATGTCCATTCATCCTATTGCGAATCTCAAAGAATAGTTCAATAGACGCACTCTAAATCCTGGAAACATAGGGTTCCGCTCACGTGTCGACGGTACTTGCTTCGTTTGCACTGAAACTGTCCCGGGGGGGGGGGGGACGCCATGATAAGAAACTGTCCCGGGGGGGGGGACGCCATGATAAGAAACTGTCCCGGGGGGGGGGGGGGGGACGCCATGATAAGAAACTGTCCCGGGGGGGGGGGGGACGCCATGATAAGAGCGTGCATTAAGGTTAACAGTGAACCAAACGTGTTTCTGTTTCTGAAGCACGAAAATCGTAACTGGAATGACACAGTCCCCGGAAGTCGTTCGCAATATAAACTAAAATGTAGGTGAAGAGCACATAAAATACCTTCCAAGTGCAGTTTAATGTAAGAATGTGAGTAGCAGCAGCACAGCCTCGTTGGAATGTGACCTTTCTGTGCAGTGTCTTGCAATCGTCGACAACCTGTGACATCTGCCATGCGGATTTATCCGTCATAACATCTCAAACTCACCGGACACCGGAACACAAGACATAATTTGAGCTCTGCTTTGCTTGTGACAGCGATGTGACATGACGCCAAACGACGGAGAAAACAAGTGCATTGCATGAACTAATCATTTCTAGACGATTTTCCATGTGCTTTATTCTCTCAAGGAGCACAGCACATGCTGATGTGTCGGTGCTCGCCTCATACCTCGCTGACGGCGCCCCCGTCTCCACAGCGTGCTCCCCCCTCGCTGACGGCGCCCCCGTCTCCACAGCGTGCTCCCCCTCGCTGACGGCGCCCCCGTCTCCACAGCATGCTCCCCCTCGCTGACGGCGCCCCCGTCTCCACAGCGTGCGCAGGAGCGCCGGGGCGGCCATGAACTGCAGTCAATCGCGCGGTTGGTGACATAGGTGCAGCATTTCCCTGGCTGCTCTCCTCCTCCCCCCTCCCTCCCCCAGTTGTCTGCAGGAGCTGCATCTGCTGCACGACGAGACGGCAGAACACGACACGACTCTGTTTGACCCAAATGCCCGATATTTCGGAAGCCGATAGCCGATACCGTGCAATGTATCGGCTTCCATGCTGACATCGGCTGACATCGGCATCGGCAGTATCGGCTTGACGCTTCCATGCTGACAAATACATAACATGCTGTCGGCTATAGTGGACAACATAACTGCAATTTGAATTCCAGTGGGAATACAAATATTTAGTCGAGACAAAGAGCATGACAAGAACTGTTCCTCGCTGACCGATTGATACAATAACATTGAGTGGTTTGAGCTGACCAAGAGAGAAAGAACAGAGTGGCGGTTTAAACAGGTCGACAAAAACTTGGCCGATTAGCGGAAGATTTGGCAATAAAGTTGTCGTATTCAGGGAACATGAAGAATTACCCAGGGTGGTGTGCCGTCCAGGAGACGTGGAGACCAGACAGTTGTCATTGAGAGATGAAGAATACGAAGGACGGTTGCTGTGAGATGGACGAGAGGGTGCCAAAGATCCAGTTAAACACATGACGGAACAATACATGATTGGAATTAAGCTTTTCACGAGCCATCAGATCCCACCGAGGCCCATTGAGCCCATAACGCCGTCCTACATGACACACTCGCGTCTGCTCCCCGGTCTTCGAGAATGGCTAGCCAGATACATTCTCTGGTATCTAAGGACACCTTGATTTTCTGGTAACTGGATACACTTCTGGTCTGATTTCTTTTGGTCTCCGCAGGATGACTGGATACGCTCCCTGATCATTGGAGAATGACTCGATAGTCGATACACTCCCCCGTCTCCCGAGGATGACTGGCCGCTCTGCCACCCACCCACCGTGCCGCACACTAGCGTGTGGTCTTTGCACGCTGTCCGGCCGGTCGGGCCCGACAAGTGCAATCTGAGCCCCTCTCAGCAGGAGGGCGCGGCGCCCGACACAGCCGCTCGCCACCGCTCGGCACCGCCGTGCTGAAGGGATTACCTACACCACTGGAGTCGGACACGGCCGGACCTGCGACGGACCGCGGAACAGCGCCGGTGGTCAGCCGTTGTGCGCCTGTCATCGGGCCAGATGGTCCACAGATGGACAATGGTGGCGCTGGTGGACATTGCTAATACCGTGGTGCGACATCAGAGGTATCCGACCGTGGGCGACATCAGAGGTATCCGGCGACATCAGAGGTATCCGGCCGTGGGCGACATCAGAGGTATCCGGCCGTGGGCGACATCAGAGGTATCCGGCCGTGGGCGACATCAGAGGTATCCGGCCGTGGGCGACATCAGAGGTATCCGACCGTGGGCGACATCAGAGGTATCCGACCGTGGACGACATCAGAGGTATCCGGCGACATCAGAGGTATCCGACCGTGGGCGACATCAGAGGTATCCGGCGACATCAGAGGTATCCGGCCGTGGGCGACATCAGAGGTATCCGACCGTGGGCGACATCAGAGGTATCCGACCGTGGGCGACATCAGAGGTATCCAACCGTGGACGACATCAGAGGTATCCGGCCGTGGGCGACATCAGAGGTATCCGGCGACATCAGAGGTATCCGACCGTGGGCGACATCAGAGGTATCCGGCGACATCAGAGGTATCCGGCCGTGGGCGACATCAGAGGTATCCGACCGTGGGCGACATCAGAGGTATCCGACCGTGGGCGACATCAGAGGTATCCGACCGTGGACGACATCAGAGGTATCCGGCCGTGGACGACATCAGAGGTATCCGGCGACATCAGAGGTATCCGACCGTGGGCGACATCAGAGGTATCCGGCGACATCAGAGGTATCCGGCCGTGGGCGACATCAGAGGTATCCGACCGTGGGCGACATCAGAGGTATCCGACCGTGGACGACATCAGAGGTATCCGGCCGTGGGCGACATCAGAGGTATCCGGCCATGGGCGACATCAGAGGTATCCGGCCGTGGGCGACATCAGAGGTATCCGGCCGTGGGCGACATCAGAGGTATCCGGCCGTGGGCGACATCAGAGGTATCCGGCCGTGGGCGACATCAGAGGTATCCGACCGTGGGCGACATCAGAGGTATCCGGCGACATCAGAGGTATCCGACCGTGGGCGACATCAGAGGTATCCGACCGTGGGCGACATCAGAGGTATCCGACCGTGGGCGACATCAGAGGTATCCGACCGTGGGCGACATCAGAGGTATCCGACCGTGGACGACATCAGAGGTATCCGGCCGTGGGCGACATCAGAGGTATCCGGCCGTGGGCGACATCAGAGGTATCCGGCCGTGGGCGACATCAGAGGTATCCAGCCGTGGGCGACATCAGAGGTATCCGACCGTGGGCGACATCAGAGGTATCCGACCGTGGACGACATCAGAGGTATCCGGCGACATCAGAGGTATCCGACCGTGGGCGACATCAGAGGTATCCGACCGTGGGCGACATCAGAGGTATCCGACCGTGGGCGACATCAGAGGTATCCGACCGTGGACGACATCAGAGGTATCCGACCGTGGGCGACATCAGAGGTATCCGGCCGTGGGCGACATCAGAGGTATCCGACCGTGGGCGACATCAGAGGTATCCGGCCGTGGGCGACATCAGAGGTATCCGACCGTGGGCGACATCAGAGGTATCCGACCGTGGGCGATATCAGAGGTATCCGACCGTGGGCGACATCAGAGGTATCCGGCCGTGGGCGACATCAGAGGTATCCGACCGTGGGCGACATCAGAGGTATCCGACCGTGGGCGACATCAGAGGTATCCGGCCGTGGGCGACATCAGAGGTATCCGACCGTGGGCGACATCAGAGGTATCCGGCCGTGGGCGACATCAGAGGTATCCGACCGTGGGCGACATCAGAGGTATCCGGCCGTGGGCGACATCAGAGGTATCCGACCGTGGGCGACATCAGAGGTATCCGACCGTGGGCGACATCAGAGGTATCCGACCGTGGACGACATCAGAGGTATCCGGCCGTGGGCGACATCAGAGGTATTCGACCGTGGGCGACATCAGAGGTATCCGACCGTGGGCGACATCAGAGGTATCCGACCGTGGACGACATCAGAGGTATCCGACCGTGGGCGACATCAGAGGTATCCGGCCGTGGGCGACATCAGAGGTATCCGACCGTGGGCGACATCAGAGGTATCCGACCGTGGGCGACATCAGAGGTATCCGACCGTGGGCGACATCAGAGGTATCCGACCGTGGGCGACATCAGAGGTATCCGGCGACATCAGAGGTATCCGACCGTGGGCGACATCAGAGGTATCCGGCCGTGGACGACATCAGAGGTATCCGGCGACATCAGAGGTATCCGACCGTGGGCGACGTCAGAGGTATCCGACCGTGGGCGACATCAGAGGTATCCGACCGTGGGCGACATCAGAGGTATCCGACCGTGGACGACATCAGAGGTATCCGACCGTGGGCGACATCAGAGGTATCCGACCGTGGGCGACATCAGAGGTATCCGACCGTGGGCGACATCAAGAGGTATCCGACCGTGGGCGACATCAGAGGTATCCGACCGTGGGCGACATCAGAGGTATCCGACCGTGGGCGACATCAGAGGTATCCGACCGTGGGCGACATCAGAGGTATCCGACCGTGGGCGACATCAGAGGTATCCGGCGACATCAGAGGTATCCGACCGTGGGCGACATCAGAGGTATCCGGCGACATCAGAGGTATCCGACCGTGGGCGACATCAGAGGTATCCGACCGTGGGCGACATCAGAGGTATCCGACCGTGGGCGACATCAGAGGTATCCGACCGTGGGCGACATCAGAGGTATCCGGCGACATCAGAGGTATCCGACCGTGGACGACATCAGAGGTATCCGGCCGTGGGCGACATCAGAGGTATCCGGCCGTGGGCGACATCAGAGGTATCCGGCGACATCAGAGGTATCCGACCGTGGGCGACATCAGAGGTATCCGGCGACATCAGAGGTATCCGACCGTGGGCGACATCAGAGGTATCCGGCGACATCAGAGGTATCCGACCGTGGGCGACATCAGAGGTATCCGGCGACATCAGAGGTATCCGACCGTGGACGACATCAGAGGTATCCGGCCGTGGGCGACATCAGAGGTATCCGGCGACAGAGGTATCCGACCGTGGGCGACATCAGAGGTATCCGGCGACATCAGAGGTATCCGACCGTGGGCGACATCAGAGGTATCCGGCGACATCAGAGGTATCCGACCGTGGGCGACATCAGAGGTATCCGGCGACATCAGAGGTATCCGACCGTGGACGACATCAGAGGTATCCGGCCGTGGGCGACATCAGAGGTATCCGGCGACATCAGAGGTATCCGACCGTGGGCGACATCAGAGGTATCCGGCGACATCAGAGGTATCCGACCGTGGGCGACATCAGAGGTATCCGACCGTGGGCGACATCAGAGGTATCCGACCGTGGGCGACATCAGAGGTATCCGGCGACATCAGAGGTATCCGGCCGTGGGCGACATCAGAGGTATCCGGCGACATCAGAGGTATCCGACCGTGGACGACATCAGAGGTATCCGACCGTGGACGACATCAGAGGTATCCGACCGTGCGCGACATCAGAGGTATCCGGCGACATCAGAGGTATCCGGCGACATCAGAGGTATCCGACCGTGGGCGACATCAGAGGTATCCGACCGTGGGCGACATCAGAGGTATCCGACCGTGGACGACATCAGAGGTATCCGACCGTGGACGACATCAGAGGTATCCGACCGTGGACGACATCAGAGGTATCCGACCGTGGGCGACATCAGAGGTATCCGACCGTGGGCGACATCAGAGGTATCCGACCGTGGACGACATCAGAGGTATTCGACCGTGGACGACATCAGAGGTATCCGGCCGTGGGCGACATCAGAGGTATCCGGCGACATCAGAGGTATCCGGCCGTGGGCGACATCAGAGGTATACGACCGTGGGCGACATCAGAGGTATCCGACCGTGGGCGACATCAGAGGTATCCGACCGTGGGCGACATCAGAGGTATCCGGCCGTGGGCGACATCAGAGGTATACGACCGTGGGCGACATCAGAGGTATCCGACCGTGGGCGACATCAGAGGTATCCGACCGTGGGCGACATCAGAGGTATCCGACCGTGGACGACATCAGAGGTATTCGACCGTGGACGACATCAGAGGTATCCGGCCGTGGGCGACATCAGAGGTATCCGGCGACATCAGAGGTATCCGGCCGTGGGCGACATCAGAGGTATACGACCGTGGGCGACATCAGAGGTATCCGGCCGTGGGCGACATCAGAGGTATCCGGCGACATCAGAGGTATCCGACCGTGGGCGACATCAGAGGTATCCGACCGTGGGCGACATCAGAGGTATCCGACCGTGGGCGACATCAGAGGTATCCGACCGTGGACGACATCAGAGGTATCCGGCGACATCAGAGGTATCCGGCCGTGGGCGACATCAGAGGTATCCGGCGACATCAGAGGTATCCGGCCGTGGGCGACATCAGAGGTATCCGGCCGTGGGCGACATCAGAGGTATCCGGCCGTGGACGACATCAGAGGTATCCGACCGTGGGCGACATCAGAGGTATCCCACCGTGGGCGACATCAGAGGTATCCGACCGTGGGCGACATCAGAGGTATCCGGCCGTGGGCGACATCAGAGGTATCCGACCGTGGGCGACATCAGAGGTATCCGACCGTGGACGACATCAGAGGTATCCGGCGACATCAGAGGTATCCGGCCGTGGGCGACATCAGAGGTATCCGGCGACATCAGAGGTATCCGGCCGTGGGCGACATCAGAGGTATCCGGCGACATCAGAGGTATCCGACCGTGGGCGACATCAGAGGTATCCGACCGTGGGCGACATCAGAGGTATCCGGCCGTGGGCGACATCAGAGGTATCCGACCGTGGGCGACATCAGAGGTATCCGACCGTGGGCGACATCAGAGGTATCCGACCGTGGGCGACATCAGAGGTATCCGACCGTGGGCGACATCAGAGGTATCCGACCGTGGGCGACATCAGAGGTATCCGACCGTGGGCGACATCAGAGGTATCCGACCGTGGGCGACATCAGAGGTATCCGACCGTGGGCGACATCAGAGGTATCCGGCGACATCAGAGGTATCCGGCCGTGGGCGACATCAGAGGTATCCGGCGACATCAGAGGTATCCGACCGTGGGCGACATCAGAGGTATCCGGCGACATCAGAGGTATCCGGCCGTGGGCGACATCAGAGGTATCCGGCGACATCAGAGGTATCCGACCGTGGGCGACATCAGAGGTATCCGGCCGTGGGCGACATCAGAGGTATCCGACCGTGGGCGACATCAGAGGTATCCGGCGACATCAGAGGTATCCGGCCGTGGGCGACATCAGAGGTATCCGGCGACATCAGAGGTATCCGACCGTGGGCGACATCAGAGGTATCCGGCCGTGGGCGACATCAGAGGTATCCGGCGACATCAGAGGTATCCGGCGACATCAGAGGTATCCGACCGTGGGCGACATCAGAGGTATCCGGCCGTGGGCGACATCAGAGGTATCCGACCGTGGGCGACATCAGAGGTATCCGACCGTGGGCGACATCAGAGGTATCCGGCGACATCAGAGGTATCCGACCGTGGGCGACATCAGAGGTATCCGACCGTGGGCGACATCAGAGGTATCCGACCGTGGGCGACATCAGAGGTATCCGGCCGTGGGCGACATCAGAGGTATCCGGCGACATCAGAGGTATCCGACCGTGGGCGACATCAGAGGTATCCGACCGTGGGCGACATCAGAGGTATCCGACCGTGGGCGACATCAGAGGTATCCGACCGTGGGCGACATCAGAGGTATCCGACCGTGGGCGACATCAGAGGTATCCGACCGTGGGCGACATCAGAGGTATCCGACCGTGGACGACATCAGAGGTATCCGACCGTGGGCGACATCAGAGGTATCCGACCGTGGACGACATCAGAGGTATCCGACCGTGGGCGACATCAGAGGTATCCGACCGTGGGCGACATCAGAGGTATCCGACCGTGGGCGACATCAGAGGTATCCGACCGTGGGCGACATCAGAGGTATCCGACCGTGGACGACATCAGAGGTATCCGACCGTGGGCGACATCAGAGGTATCCGACCGTGGGCGACATCAGAGGTATCCGACCGTGGACGACATCAGAGGTATCCGACCGTGGGCGACATCAGAGGTATCCGGCGACATCAGAGGTATCCGACCGTGGGCGACATCAGAGGTATCCGACCGTGGGCGACATCAGAGGTATTCGACCGTGGGCGACATCAGAGGTATCCGACCGTGGGCGACATCAGAGGTATCCGACCGTGGGCGACATCAGAGGTATCCGGCGACATCAGAGGTATCCGACCGTGGGCGACATCAGAGGTATCCGACCGTGGGCGACATCAGAGGTATCCGGCGACATCAGAGGTATCCGACCGTGGGCGACATCAGAGGTATCCGACCGTGGGCGACATCAGAGGTATCCGGCGACATCAGAGGTATCCGACCGTGGGCGACATCAGAGGTATCCGACCGTGGGCGACATCAGAGGTATCCGACCGTGGACGACATCAGAGGTATCCGACCGTGGGCGACATCAGAGGTATCCGACCGTGGGCGACATCAGAGGTATCCGACCGTGGGCGACATCAGAGGTATCCGGCGACACCAGAGGTATCCGACAGAGACGGACGGCAGGACATGTGTGTCTGAGGTGGCGCTTTCGTTGCATTGATTTCAGATGAGGTCCGGAATACAGAACTTCTCAGTCAATTCGCTCCATCAGATCCTCTGATGGATAGTTCCATCACTGGCGCAGATATCCCTCATTGTAATACTGATACCCCAATGCTAGTGCCTCATTTCCCCCATCCCCCCCCCCAGATATATATGACCAGCACTGCAAATCAAGAGAGGTGGTACTTTGTTTATCCAGGCCTCTATAGCCAACACTGTCCAGCTTCTCATTAACCCGCGCCGTACCAGGGGGGGGGGGGCGTTTAGACGCCCCTCCCCTAAGGTTTTTCGAGGATAGCGGGAAAACTGCGGCACGCAGCACCGCCGTTTTTGGCACAGGTGTTCGAACATCAATTACCCACATTGTGTACATTTTTGGCCTCGAGTCATCTCTGGTCAGGTCACCAGGCCAGGTCACGAGACCCCACATCCAAAAGTGTTGGTCGTACCACAGCCATAGTTTGCGACCGATCGGTATCAAACTTACAGAATTTCATGTCATAAGTACCTACAATTCGTTTATCTCGGATTTTTGACATCGGTGACCTAAGGTCGGGCCAATTTCGTGACCTCCCCATTATAAGTCAATGGGGAAATATTCAAATGCTTCCTTTTCCGAGGATATACATATCAGTCCAATTCCTTCTGTATCATGTTATCATAGGCCATTCTTGATGATCCAGGTGCAATTTTTGTTCAAGTCATCCAAACAGAGTCATCTGAGGTCACAGATACTTTTTGTCAATAACTCTCGACATAATGGAGATAGAGCAGTGAACCCGGCACCAATGTGTTTGTCTCGTAGAGACACGTCTCTCAATATGCAACATTACCTACTTGGGTCACCACTTGACCTTGACCTGAGGTCAAATTTATAAGATGACCTAAAACTATTGGCCTGAGCTAAAATCTGAGGACATTATACAGATTGCATTTTTCAAGACCTTTCTATTGCCTTTTTCTCGTTTGTTCCTAGCTAAGTTCCAGAGATATTTGAGGGTTTCTGGAGCGAAGTCCTGACACTGGAAAATCTGACCTTTGATGACCTCTGGTGACTTCAAAATTGACCTGAGTTAAAACAATGGCTGAAATAGTTTCAAAATGATTTTTGACGAGCTTTCGAACGGTCTTTTCGGGTTTTGTCTACGTCCCATAGAAGCCGAGTTCGATGGGGGGGGGGGGGGGGTACGCCCCCCCCCCCCCGGCACGGCGAAGGTGACGCCGAACACCGGCACGGCGAGAGTTAAGTGTCTAAATGTCAAATGGCCAGCTGCGATACAGCAGTGCAGGATTCTGCTTACTGCTTTGTTACATTCTGATGTGTTTATTTGTTGTTTTATATTTAATCATGAGCTTCCATCAAATGGTGTGATTGTAAATCATGTAACATGAATACTAATGTATAATAATAATAATGTTCATATTGATAACGTTCATGTTGACATATATAGTCAACTCATATTAATTTATTGCAGACCAAGACGACAATAATACATTACCAGACCAAGACCAATAATAATACTAAATTAAATGTCTTCATATTGTTTCAATGCCCAATAGATAACTGGATAATTTGCTGTGATATGCATCTACCCCACAGCCACTTCTGCCAGTTCTGCCTGTTATGATTTAAATTTCTCTTCAGTGCTCAATTTTTGTAAATGGAAAGGAACTAGTGCTAACCCGTCTGCTTCGCTGGGCGATTACTGGTGTCAAGTGGTGGTGCAAGCCAGTGATAGGCAATTAGGGATTGATAACCCGTACTACCCGTGACACCTGTCGTACCTATAATACGTTTTTGTACCCGTCATACACCCAAAGTCAGTGTCAGAAAAGTGGTTCCCCGATCTAAGTTTGCGGAACAAATTTTTCGCCAGCGGGGGAACAAATTTTGTAATGCGTATACCAGTAATTTTTGCGTAGTTTTTGATACGCGTTTCTACACAACCTACTTTCATACCTGCCAATATGTGCATATATTATGATGTGGAAAGTTGATGAATCGTCAGTCGTATTTCCTGTACAGATATGGTCTTGGCGTCAGTCGGGGACCGAGACTCCCGGGCCGTATGTTAAAAGGTACCTTGTATCGTTGCGTATGCGTATATGGGAAACTGGGCTCAAGGCTCAGTCTAAAGTACTGCCGTCTTTTGCATAACGTGTTTTTAGTGTCCCAGGGTTATCCATGGCCCCGATGACGATGGTATCGGTGGCGGGGTTGTAATCTGAATACGCAAAAACTTTTTTGGGAGGTTTTAAAAAGTTTTTGGTTTAATTTTTGGAAAAGTACCAGTTTCCCTTCCCTAAATCACTGCAGAAATTTCGGAAGTTGGGAATTTGGAGGTTCCGCCTTACAATTTTGTGTTGACAATGTGTCTCATCACTGTCACGTTCCGGCCATTGTTTGGTAAGTCAAGTCTCAGTCTATTGTTTATGCTAGTCAGCCATTTGCACCCACAGACTAAAAAAAATCACTCTTTACAGTCAAAGTTTTCACGGAACAAAACTTCCAAGTTCAGAAAAATGGAGAAACGGGCCACTTTTCTGACACTGCCCAAAGTACCCACCAAAAACCTACGGTGCCCGACATACACCCGTAGTACCTGTTGTGCCCCTGGGTTACACGTGATAACCCCGTTATAGCCGGCACTCACCCATTATACCCGTGGAACACCTATGACACCCGTTATACACCCGTTAAGCCAGTGAAAACTCCACCCCGGCTTAGCGTATATGTTCATTGATATATGCCGTACCGTATGTCGATGACCTTAGTTTCGCAGTGATTCCGTGGTTGCTGGACATTGGTTGTGGCACTGTAGTATCCGTGGTCGGATCTGATTGGCTTTCGACTGGAGTGAAGCGATGTAAAACTCGTATCCGTAAACTGTTTTTGTACGGTAAAATATTGCTTAACACCTTCTATGTTAGTTACAGCACAAACCTTCGCCCAAAACAGCACAACCTAAAACTGTCTAACTATCGTATCAAATGCGTCGGAAATGTACGAATAATACACCACTCGGTAGTATCCGTAAACTCGTTTGAAAACCTTAAAATCACGTACATCACGTGCTTATAGCAATGTGGTACTGCAATGTAGAACTGCCGCTTTACTGTGTTAAATTCGTTCCGGAGAGACAGACAGACAGACACACGCTTATCAAATAGTAATATAGATGCCACAAACTAAATAATCAATCATCATATATTTGTGCACACAATATAGACAATAGGAAATAGTTTGTACAAGTTGTTGAGCGTTGAAAATGGGAGCTGAAAAGCTCTTACATGACTCATAAACACTTATTGATTGCAACCATTTTATAAAAGGGTACAATAACAAAGGCACATCACACATCTGGATTTAGGTGAAGGTGAAAGCTGAGGTGGGTGTAGGTTCAGGTTCTATTTTGCCTTGTTGAATGTTTGTTCTTGATGGCTGCAACTGTTGTCCTGGAGTTGGATCAGGGATGGATCATAGTAGGACTTGATGTCATGATAGGAACAGTCTGTGGAAGGAAAAAACAGGTTCCAAAATTGTCATTTGTAGCAGCTGATTCTGGTGCGTGAGTTTTGTCTAAGCCGAGTACTTCATCTTCATATAGTGTTTTTTAGGCTGAAATTTCCACTCTTAATGCCTTTTTCGGCTGAATTTTCCACTCCCACCCTGGCTTCAAAGCAATGCTAGGTCCCTGACCACAACTCTGTCAGTCAACTCGTTCCGGCAGCCATCCTCCGATGGACCTCCCCCCCCCCCTCCGATGGACTGCCCCCCCCATCCCAGACCGACTCTCAGACGTCCCGTCTCGACGCCACCAGACACAGACGTCGGGTCCATTTCGGCGTCGCTCCGTCTCGTCACCACCCCAACACCCAGCCAGCCAGCTACTCAGTACTCACGCTTTACGGATCTGTTCGCTGGGCGCGTTGCGCGGCACGTCCAGGACGGCGTAGTAGTCCACCATGGTGACGGCAGGCAGGTCAGGCCGCCCGCTCAGCAGCCACCGCCTGTAACGGAGAGAAAAACGGACGTGTCAAAGACGCGGCCAACATCCATTGGGCATGTACGGTGAACAACATTGACTTATGGAAGATATACCCTACATTCCGTGAACAAACCCGTAACAGGAATATGTAACAGGCAAAAAGAGGTGACATTCTAAGATATTGTCAAGAATATGTAGTGAGCAGGCCACGGCCCGACACAGGACAAGTCACACCCAGTGGGAATACAACAGACATACACGTCCATCGACTATATAAAACAGGCAGTCATAAGTCAGGCGAGAGGTATGCAACATATACACAACAGACATGCAACCGGAGACACCAATCATGTATCAGACGTACGAAACATACAACAGGCCCCAATCAAATAAAGGTGACGACATTCATACGCCAGGCCTCGTACCACAGACGTCCGCGACACATTGCCACACGTCCTCGTGCCACAGACGTCCGCGACACATTGCCACACGTCCTCGTGCCACAGACGTCCTCGTACCACAGACGTCCGCGACACATTGCCACACGTCCTCGTATCACAGACGTCCTCGTACCACAGACGTCCGCGACACATTGCCACACGTCCTCGGTACCACAGACGTCCTCGTGCCACAGACGTCCGCGACACATTGCCACACGTCCTCGGTACCACAGACGTCCTCGTGCCACAGACGTCCGCGACACATTGCCACAAGTCCTTCGTAGGTGATCGTACTGCGGCAATGCATCATGGCCATCACACAGATACGTCAGCCGCGACACACTCCGGAAACTTAGACTCCAGCAGGAACACGCTATGGAACCATTCGATTCAGGATCCAGGCATGGCACACGAAATTCGATGGCCTCGCATCAGAGCAGGCAAGAAACAATATTGTGAGACAATACAAATGATAGGACAGCATGCTCTTGTGTTCCCAATCATGACTAGTTTCTGCTCGTTTTTCTCTTGATAGGCTGTCCTTTCTGTCCTAGTTATGTCTCAATGAGACTAACCAATTAACCCTGCATTTCAACATTGACATCACTGGTTATGTCACGAGTCGCATGACACTGATCGACACCGATAACCAAGACAAGGGACTGCACACATCGAGAATACGACGGCCCACTTCTCTTATCTAAGCCATTGAGCGGCTTCAATGAAACAATCGGCCCGTTCGTAAGACGAGAATCGCGCTTAACCGTTGACATTCCATCAAAATCTCAAACACCTACCTAAACCATACTGCCACCACACGCGAACACCTTTATAGTCTGACAACACTCGTAACACCAGTCTGTTATCACACAGCCGTCCACGAACTACTCCTTGGCACACACTGACACCGCCCGTCGCCGGCTGTCGGCGTCCGCTCGACACGCGCTTCTCGCCGTTCTCCGGCGGCGGAGGCGGAGGCGGTGAGCGGGCGGTATCGACCCTAGTCAGCTGAGTGAGACGCCGGGGTCCGCCGCCGCCGCAGCGCCGCCGCCGGCGCCACACGCACGGTAAACAGCGTCCGTCTCTACACTGGTCCACTCGCATTGATAGAAGTACACACATTGCTTCTTCCTCGTACCACAGACGTCCTCGTACCACAGACGTCCGCGACACATTGCCACACGTCCTCGTACCACAGACACAAACAACCAGAAATGTTGGCGTCTCAACATTTACACTCACTTCTCTGCTGCTGCTATATTGCACCGGACAACACAAACCACGACCGCTCAGTCCAGACGACCACCAACAAGTCCCGCGCCAGACCCACGCCGGGTCAGATGTCACGCGCCCCGCCTGAGGCGAGTGGGCGCGTGGGCGCATAGGCGCCGCCAGCTGTTGGATCAGCGGCGGCGCATGGGCACAGCCATCACGGCGCGGCACTCTCCGCAGCAGCGGCGCCCCCAGAGCCACCGCGCGGTTGTGTTACATCCATCGGTCACATCACCCCCTCTACACCACCGCGCGGTAACAAAACACAAATAATAACAGAACAACACAAACAAAACCATAACAATATTCACACAGAGCAAAACAAAAACTTCGGTTCACAGTGATTTCCTCCAATCAGAGTGATATCGGAACACAAAAAGTAGCCATCTAAGATGTTCCTTAATCCAAAACGTAATCTGCAAATTTTGCCGGCGGACGGCGTACACGCTCAGAGCGCCGCAATGAGGGAACATCAAATCGCACCTTTAACGCCCCACGCCTCCTAGGAGACGTCTGTTGGCCGGCCGCACGTGACGCCACCGGCGTCATCTCAGTCGCCGCATCAGCCACAGGAAGAGACCAGCCAGGACGCGCAGCTGAAGATGATGGCGTCATCTCCGTTGAAACATCGGCTACCAGACGAAACGGTCCAGGAACTGCAGCCGGGGGCGATGATGGCGGCGACGTCTGTTGGGCGGCTTCTCGTCCACCAGTCTCGCAGCCTCGAGAGACAGGATAATGATCCTGACGCACCACCCGAGGCTGCCACGGCGATGCTCGCGCAGTCGAATCGGCTGCTTGTGCAGTTCGTGGAGGAGGGCCGGACGTAGATGCCGAACTCTCGCCGGCAATCTCGTGGACACGACGGGATGCTCGTAGCAGGTACGCCGGCGGTCTTCTCCACTGCCGAAGCTGTGAGTGATGCACACGTTTTTGTTCTGCCCCGTCTTCGGACGTCACAATGTACGTGACACCGTTGTTGTTCACGCACGTCACGGTGAAGGGTCCGTCGTAAAAATAAATATTGTTGTTGTTGTTGCTATAAGACTCTGGGTCCTCTCGCTGGACACCGATCGGACGAACTTCAGTCACCCAGTCTCAGGCCATCCCACACGCACGCACGCACGCACGCACGCACGCACGCACGCACGCACGCACGCACGCACGCACGCACGCACGCACGCACGCACGCACGCACGCACGCACGCGCAGTCCTCACCATCTCACCACACATACATGGTCCTACCTTAGCACACCTACACTCTACAGCTCGCATCACAGCCGAAGCGCCAGGGAACGCAGCGGCTGATGTTCCCAGCGAGCGAGCTCGCTGCCCCCACTCGAGCCGGGGTCACTGGCCCCGTCACCCGACCGGCCCGGCGTCACGCGCCCCGTGACAAGGGGCAAGGCGATAGGTTTTAGAGGGGTCGCTGAAAAGTGGGGCGGTCTCGAAAGATAATTGTTCTTGAGTAGCGGTCGCCGCACCGGCTTAGGCTCAGCGCCATCTTTTGGGATATGAAGGGTGCGCCGCCGTCATAAATGGCGATTTGTTGGAATTATAATTCGAACTTTGATATGGTCAAGTTACATACCACTTACCTTAAATGGAATTCGCTCATTTATTTCAGACAATCCTTCTAAAAATAGCTGTCATATGCCGGTGCAGGAAAATCAAAACTGCTGATCTCACTCAGTGGATCCTAATATCCTACAGGGTTTTTCATAATTAATGTTACTTTTAAATCAGCCGTAGGAAGACCAACAATATTATAAAGCTCACGGATTTGTAGGTTATATTGTTGCAAAAACGTTAGGGTTTTTATCTGTGCAAAAATTACCCCGAAACAATTAGTCTGATGAATGTTATAGGCCAACAATGTCGAGGCCCAAGAAACGCTGCAACGTGCCGTTTTCAAACGAAGAGGCAGTTTAGGCAGTCCCTCAGTATGGTGCGCTGAAAAGCGTAGTTGCAGTGCGCCGAAAGTTTGGCAGTCACTTTCAGAAAATAAATGGCATACCATCAAGGATGGCTTTCAAGAGACTGATTGAAAGGTTTCAGTCAACAGGCTCCATCTCCCCATCAAAGCCTCAAGGTCGAACTGCAACATCAGCTGAGCTCGTAGATAAAATTCGACAGATGGTGGAGCCATATCAAGCAGCCAAGAAAATCATCTCTGTCCCCAGTATTGCCAAGTCGTTGGGCAGATCCACGACTGTGTGGCCGATTATGCGGAAGAAGCTGGGCTGGAAGCCGTATAAGCCCCATGTTACCGTGCCGCTGAACGCAGCCCACCAGGTAGGCAGACGAAAATTCTGCAAGTGGCTTGCTGATAATTCTGCAATTGTTGGCCTATAACATTCATCAGACTAATTGTTTCGGGGTAATTTTTGCACAGATAAAAACCCTAACGTTTTTTTTCAACAATATAACCTAAACATCCACGAGCTTTATAATATTGTTGGTCTTCCTACGGCTGATTTAAAAGTAACATTAATTATGAAACACCGTGTAAGATATCGCTGACTGCACTAATGTCTAATCTGTTGATACAATATTTTGCAAAGTTTTACAAAGCTGTTTTACATAGCCTCCAGCATTCTGAACATCGATAGCTCAATCAACGATGACATTTACTGTAATTGAATAAACAGGCATACTCATCTTTCATTCAGCTCAGATCAAAACGTCGAGAATCAAACCTTACCTGGAATTTGGATCCATTGGATGTGGAACACAGCCCCGTTCAGGGGAGGATCTAGCCGTTTTTTTTTAGGGGGGGGGGGGGGCAAATCCAATGGCGTATTTCCAAAAAAGTTGTTGAGCGGGGAGGGGGGCAGGCCGTCAGCCGTCGGCAAGAAAGTTGTTGACCGGGGGTAGGCAAGGGCGTCGCCAATAATTTCTGAGTGGGGGTCGGCTGAAAAGACGAAGAATGTACCCCATTTTTATGCGTGTATTTAAGCCTATGCAGCATTTATAATGTGGTTTTTATGTTATAGTAGGTACTTGTTATTTAGCGCCGCTAAGCGGCGCGAAATTTTACGGGTTTGCCAGATAAAACCCAGAAATATGGGCTTGTAAATATGGGGAAAATAGTCTTGCAGATAATAAGAAGCTAAAAATGCTATTCATTTAATTCACCGTTACAACGAACCGAAGACGATGACGATGGCTTCGAGGTTCGTTATGACGATGGCCACCGATGTGACGCCACGAAGCGGTGTCCAAATTTTGATTTTATTTCGTGGAAAACGAAATTTGAATATTGGAACCAGACCGTGAGTGGAGCCAAGCCTCAGGTAACCCCTATTCCTGGTTGCACATCTCGGTATGATGAAACATATTGAAATGAAGGTAGTTTTTCATATACATATTCCTCGGATAGTAAATCACGATGACCGGTGTCAGTCAGCGCTCAATAGTACATACGATAATAATAACTGTATACATATGTACCGAACTGTAACAAACAACTGGTAACAGTGCAAATGGTTTGAAAGCAGCAAGAGGCAGAACGACTTTTCCGTGCATAAATGGTCCCTGTGGATCTGGAGGAGGCTGGGGCGAGATGGCTTGAGGAGATGATCCTGGCCTGGTCCCACTATTAGGCTCTTCGACCCAGCAAGTTGGGCACCGCTGGAGCAGCTTCTGAGTGCCGATGTCCGCGTCTTTGCGTTCGCGTTGCCTTTTTTCGGAACTCGGCAGACTACTAAACATGTAGCCCGCTTGAAAGTTAATATTTTAGGAATGGAGTGGGCCCTGGGGCTAGCAATTAGGTAACGCCAAGGAGAGCCTCTGCCAGACACTTAATGAATTAATTTCCCCATTTTCCAAATTTGTATAAGTAATTACGTATGTTGTGTCATGCCGCGAAGCGGCGCGAAATTTGCACGCTTTTCACCGTGGATAACTGGATTTTGACTGCTGCAAATGCAATTTTTACAAACGTCCGTCCGACCGTTTTGGGGGAAATCATAGTTTCAGAACCTGGGGGGGGGGGGGGGGCATGGCCTTTTTACCCCCCTGGATCCGCTCCTGACCCCGCTCACATACAAGCTGTCAACCTTATAAAGCTCAGTCAGCCGAATGCGTGTTTTATCGGACATCATTCCTCGAAGTCCCATCTTCACGTACTGTTATCACATCCAACTGGCGCCCTCACGCACTCCTATCACATATCCTGCCACCTAGTTCCACTGTACACATATCACCATCATTCAGCTCAGGCTCACCACCTACCATCACTTATCGACCCCCTCTTCCCTGTACGCCTGCCACTGCCACTGCCACCGCCACCGCCACCGCCACCGGCCCCCCGCCGTACGAAGCCGACCCACCGTTCTGACCTCGATTCGCCGCCTCGTGACACCACGTGCATCACCGGCCAGCACGGGAACAGAGATTATGCACGCCCCGGGCGCCGCCGCTCCACTGCTGCAGCCGGGACACATACTAACCAGTGCAGAGTAGGCACACTTTTCCGCTATCGACCGACGAGACTATACTGCCACGAATAGCAGCCACGCCGCTGGCGCCGGTTTCTGGGTCGATCTGGGGCCCGATACATACGCCTAGACGCCTGTCAGGAATAGCGGAGTCCGGTGCCTGAGCTGGTTAGAAATGGCACATTATCGTCTTCAGCGGTGATGGGCGGTGTTCGACTGCCGCCGGAGACGGGTGCCAAGTGGAACATACAGCGCTGACCAGACTCTCTAGCTTGACCAGTGGACCAGCTAGTGAAGAGCGATGTTCGACCTCCGTCAGAGACCTGTACCAAATGGCAAAGACGGCTCAGTAATACTAGAACACCTGGCGCTGACCGGCGTGGTGACCGGGCTAGCTAGCTGGATCAACGAGTGAAGAGCGCTGTTCAGCTGCCATCGGAGACTTGTGTCAAATGACCAGGACAGCTCCGCAGACACCAGAAAGTCCCAGCTGACCGGACACAGGACACCGGACCGCAATCGGAACCAGGCCATCATCTCCACCCACTGCGCCCAGTCACCGACATGATGCACCCATTCGTTACCTGTGAGCGATTTTCGTAGCTATTGTTGACCCGCTCCACACAATTAACTGACCATAAATCACCTAAAATAGTAATGGATAGTCCCGGGTTTACAGATCGCCGGTGTGGAGGGATGTGTGCTTTTTAGAAACGGGAACATTAATCACGCTATTCGCCGACTCCGCCAGGCAGCTGCAGCCTGTTGAATCTAATACGGTGGCGACCACAGCTACTGAGTCGAACGGGTTTTCGTCCACTGCCCGGACTCCGACTCGACTCCGAAGCCTTACTACGGCGCCTCCCCGGACTCAAGACTCGACTCCGAAGCCTTACTACGGCGCCTCCCCGGACTCAGACTCGACTCTGAAGCCTTACTACGGCGCCTCCCCGGACTCCCGACTCGACTCCGAATCCTTGGTGACAAATGATAATTCGTATGCAAATTTGTCTTTGAACATTGAAATCCCACAATGATTCTAACAACAATATCCATATTTACTTCAAGGTCTCACTGAACCCTGTGTGGTGGGATTGATAGCAATCAAATGCCCTAGTGCATAGCCCATGCCGCTTTGAAGCAATACATTGATGCAGCAATATGTGTGTTGAGTACCCCCTCCCCTGAAAAATTCCAACATTCCTTGCTACCTCCCCAGCGGGAGGGAACAGTAGCTGGTGGGGAGGGAGGAGGTGCAGAACAAAGCCTACCGGCCCGGAAGCGGGCCAGAGTAGACAGCGCGCCGCGCCCAGCAACAGACGCGTCTCTGTTGGGCCACGCCGCGGTCTACTCCGCTGAAGAAAGCAGCCCTGTCAAACACACAAGCCGCAAACAGTGGCCGCCTTTCAAAATAAACCCGGCCGATGGCAGCAGCCAAGGCCGTGTTTCCTTTGATCAACAACGACGCCCAGCACAACAAACGTTAAAAGGAAAAAGCGCGGCGCTGCGTTCCACATGTCCTGCTCCCGTGTCTTCTGCAACAGTGAGCAGCCGATGAGAGCCAGCCTCCCGTTAGTGTCACAGCGATGATGGCGCCGATCGCTTTGTTGACTTCCGTGGAGCGCTTGGTTGACTTCCGTGGAGCGCTTTGTTGACTTCCGGAGAGCGCTTTGACTTTCGTAGAGCGCTTTGTTGACTTCCGGAGAGCGCTTTGTTGACTTCCGGAGAGCTGGGAGCCCGTTAGGAAGATAGTATCAGCCACCCAAACAGTGTTTTGTCGCATACAGCAGGGCTAGCAAAGCAGAATATCTCGCTGAAGAGCGCCAAGACTCCAGAAGTCAGACTCAAGTGACACCCCCCCCCCCCCCTGCCTTACAAGTCCGTCGCGCACAGTGCCACCACTCATCTATCTCAGCGCTCCGTATGTACAGTCGGTCTACTAATGATCTTCCCTAGCTCTGGGTCTTCCACGGTAGGCAAAACGATAGCTGGCTGAATCAAACACCGAGGCGGGGCCGGACCGATTTGACAGCTCGCCCGGTGCCGGCCGATACTTGGCGGAATCTGCACCGCTCCGTCCTGGTCTGACCCACACAGGCCGATCGGGCAAAAACTATGCGGATGTGTGGCGAGGCTGTGTGGCGGACCGTGGTTGGAAATATACGCAGACCTAGAATGCTAGTCAAGTTAGCGAAGATGTCTGTGATGACCCGTTTTAAGAAAACCATAGGTCTGTGAAACATCGCTAAGTGTGCAATTGATAGAACACTGCACTTTAAGACGAATATTGTGTATCTTAAGTTGACCGATACCGTCGTCACAGATGTCTCGGAAATGGCCATCTGTCGTGTCGCTTGCGACGATTGAGAAATTTGCATTGCGCCAAAGAATAAAGTGTCGATATCTTTACCTGATCAAGCCTCAAAGTCAAGGACAAATTTAAAGACGTAGCCAGCCAGATGCTCTATCAGCTGCACAACTGGCGATGCTTCATAGACCTAAGGTTGTAAATACTGTCGTCGCAGATATCGTCGCTAACTTAATGGATATAAACTCGCCCGGGTGTGTTGACGGAGCGTGAAGTACGGAGCGGCGTGATGCGAACATATCAGTGCGAGGCCCACTGCATTTGTTTGCTTTTTCGCGTAGAATCATCAGGTGGATGTTTGCATTCGCAATTTCGGGGTTCTGCATTGCACATGACACGCGGCATGATTAAGGAAGAAATACACGCAAAAGCACCTTGTGCTAGCGCGGTTCGAACCCACGACCAATCTACGAATACGCTAGGCGTAGACAGCTATACCGACTGAGCTATTTTGGCTGATGTGATGAACACTGTTATTCAGTCTTTAATGTTGGATCTCTGCCAGCTCAGGACAGGCGACCCCTTGACCCTCGAGACAGACGGGCCTGACCACCACCCGGGTCGCGGTGCATTCCATTCCGACACCGCTCTGCACTCCCTCCCTCTTCCCAGGTCACGCACCTGTCAGACAGACAATGGATACCAACCTACGGTGGGGAAACTACCTTGTTGTGCTTATTGCGACCGTAGCGCCACGTGGTGGCAAGGGAAGATTATTAGTAAACCGACTGGACGCATTTGTACACATCTGACCTATCTCTCAGTGTAACCGTGTATCATCTGACCTATCTCAGTGTAACCGAGTATCATCTGACCTATCTCTCAGTGTAACCGTGTATCATCTGACCTATCTCTCAGTGTAACCGTGTATCATCTGACCTATCTATCAGTGTAACAGAGTATAATCTGACCTATCTCTCAGTGTAACCGTGAATCATCTGGCCTATCTCTCAGTGTAACCGTATATCATCTGACCTATCTCTCAGTGTGACCATGTATCATCTGACCTATCTCCCAGTGTAACCGTGTATCATCTGACCTATCTCTCAGTGTAACCGTGTATCATCTGACCTATATCTCAGTGTAACCGTGTATCATCTGACCTATATATCAGTGTAACCGTGTATCATCTGACCTATCTCTCAGTGTAACCGAGTATCATCTGACCTATCTCTCAGTGTAACCGTGTATCATCTGACCTATCTATCAGTGTAACCGTGTATCATCTGACCTATCTCTCAGTGTAACCGTGTATCATCTGACCTATCTCTCAGTGTAACCATATATCATCTGACCTATCTCTCAGTGTAACCGTGTATCATCTGACCTATCTATCAGTGTAACCGTGTATCATCTGACCTATCTCTCAGTGTAACCGTGTATCATCTGACCTATCTCTCAGTGTAACCGTGTATCATCTGACCCTGCGCTCGGTTTCAGCGTGGCGTGGGGCGGCGGCCCAGGCAGCGGTATATCAAACTGTCCGGTACGCTGACTAATGACAACGCCGCCGGTATTACGAGTATCCCTCGCAGTCGACCGACGACATGCCTCGAAATCACACATACACACACACACACACACACACACACACACACACACACACACACACACACACCCACACCCACACCCACACCCACACCCACACCCACACCCACACCCACACCCACACCCACACCCACACCCACACCCACACCCACACCAGGGTTGGAAAAGTTGCTGTTTGCTGGTGTACAGGGGCACCAGGAGATTTTGTACTCTGGAATTGTGACTGGAAAGAATTAACTTTTTTGTACTCTTTGAATAGGTAATAAATATTCTTAGGAAACATGCCAAACTCATATGAATATTTGTGTTCCCAGGCACAGCAGACATCAATGAGAAAAAATTGAGCGACATCAAGCAGAAAACGATTTCCAACCTCCAAGAACCAAGTGTCTCTAAACTGAAACCTTTGGTCAGCAAGATGAAATGCCAGCGCCTACATTGTGTTATTCCAATGCATGTTTCAAATGAACATATTTATGTTTTAAATATAAACATGATGTATGATGCAGTCTTCTGTCTGAGAACAAACTGATCACAAATTATGGGTTAATCCAGACAACTCATTAGCAAATACTTAACCAGCACCCACCAATCTAACTCAATAATCACACACCGCCGTAGACACAGCACTACACAAATCAAAATAGCGTACCACGAGACGTCCTGCGCCGAAAATGTCTCTTATCTTCCTTCGGAAGAGATGAGCACAAGATTACGTTGCTGAGTACTTTCCTCGACGAATACCTTGTGTACCAAGTACCGTTTTCCCTTGCTGGAAAAGCTCATGGTACTTGGTGTTCGTTGAGAACAAGTACTATGCAGATAATCATTCTTTTAAAAGGTTAAATGATCAATTAAATGGTATGAAAAGAAAGTGCTTGCCTTCCTGATGCCAATGGTACCATTTTTTTGTTAAGACGACCACCTTTTTTAGGCGTAAATAGCTAATGAGAATCCTTGTACTCAGTGTCTAAAACACCAGGTCACCAGGTGCATACCGGCGAAGCTTTATGTCCGATATATCTATCAATCGGGCTCGTTAGAGTCTAAATTAACTAAATATGAATGAAAAATGTTCGGCCTTATCAAAAAACTGAAATTCAAGAGCATCCGCTACGTGAAAGAGGTCGTAAAACACTGTCTAAGATATACTCAGCGCTCTTCTCAGTTGCTTCTCGGCAACTCTCAACTCGAGCTCAACGCTGATTGGTCCGTGTCCACACCGGGCACATTTCGTGAGGACAACACTATTTACACCGCAAGTCTTGGCTACGCCAAGGCCATATATAGGAGGTAGAGTCATCCGGCGATTCTAGGTGATCATGACGTCAGAGCGTGACGTCATGTGTACGCACCGGCCTCTTCCGCTATTGCAGTTAATGCTATTTTGGGAGAAATAAATACCGTCTAGCTCGAAAAGTAAAAAGGTTACGAAAAAGGCAAATACAGCGTTGGAAAGCTCAAAGCAAGGTGAATCGACATCTTTGGAATCATTTTGAGCTCAGGTCAATATTGAGGTCACTAGAGGTCATCAAAGGCCAGGGCCTTGTTCACGGTCCCCCTGCGGTTCGGCGGTCACCAGCTGAGGCTCTAAGCCCCGCCCCTTCGAGGAACTTTTGATTTGACCTAAACCACATGCAATTGGTATGAATCGACGAGTTCTGACGAGGCGAACACGATGACATCAAAATCATTGCTGTATCTACATTTGTCAAAAAGTTATTTGCGAAAACCCGTTTTAACCGACCGCGAACGACATGCGCCAGAATTGACTACTGGGGTGACGTCATAAGTATAAGTGGACACGTTACGGAGATAGGGATGACACCCCCCTGGGCTACGCGCGCTCTCTCGTGTTTTGTAACTATGATGCGCCATTAACATATTTCAATTTCATGACCGTGATTATTTGGGCCTTCAAGCCTTGGCCTTGAGTATTTTGTTTGTACCACACCGTGTTCCAGGCATTTCAATTTGTCGTCTTGTAACAGGTTAGTGGCTTGTTGGTCACCAAAGGTTAAAAATACAGGTTTTCTGGTCACATACATACTAAAGTACTTCTTCAGTTTTCTACTGCCCAGTGTCCTAGCATTGGTAAATTTGGGTGGGAAACGACACCCTATGGATACTGTTTTTCCGCTCTCTTTCCCTAGTTTTACTGGGATTTTCAACTCCTTATTTTAAAATGTATTGGATAATTGGAATGCTCACTGATTAATGGATGTAATAATGGGGACAGCCTGTGTAGGGAAAGAGGTAATAATTGGCATAGGCACCTAATAACTAATTCTGGTGAGCAGGTAATTGGATATTAATAAAACGGTGCATATGTTATTTGGTTGAATATTCCGCTCTTTATGTTTATTTTAGCCAGAATTTTCCACTCCGCACTCCAGCTCCAAAGCAATCCTAGTACCCTGCTACTGCCTGTGTACTAGTTAGGGCACATAGCATTGTCTCTTGGGCCCTTTATTACCATACAGCCTAATATGTAACTGCCATGAATATAATCCTATTTGTAATTATGTAATATTTTTTTTCTGAGAAAATGTACTTCGCTACCAGCAAAAGTAAAATTTCCACCCTCACGTTATTACCATGAATATACTACTACCTGTAATTATGTACTCAATTTTTCCAAGAAAATGTACTCAGCATACCAGCAAAAAAAAGTGAATTGCCAACCCTGACCCACACACCCACACCCACACCCACACCCACACCCACACCCACACCCACACCCACACCCACACCCACACCCACACACACACACACACACACACACACACACACACACACACACACACACACACACACACACACACACACACACACACACACACACACACACACACACACACACACACACACACACACACACACACACACACACACGCACACACGCACACACTCCGACACCGACACCGACACCGACAACAAGGGAACCTCTCATGGAAACCTCCCAGTGC
The DNA here is from genome assembly GCA_036785665.1 of Chirona hameri. NCBI lineage: Eukaryota > Metazoa > Arthropoda > Thecostraca > Balanomorpha > Balanidae > Chirona > Chirona hameri. Next base: position 55,219 of record JAXIVJ010007833.1, read on the forward strand.
GACCCCGTGTCGGCCACAGGAACAGCTCAGGCCCAGGTGTGGCCAGCAAAAAGGCGACAGCCGGCGACGGGAGGGAGGGAGGGAGGGAGGGAGGGAGGGAGGGAGGGAGGAAGAGACGAAAGGAGGGAGCGAGACAGGGAGGGGAGGAAAAGGGAGGATGCAGAACCGGAAAACAGCCTTTCCAGCAGTCTGTTTCTCATAGCGCACAGTATCTACAGTCACTGAGAGACTGTAGATACTGTACGCTAATGGGACGTAATGTCCCAGGATGGACATTAGGTCGTTGTGGGACAGGCCGTCCCAGCGCGTCCCTGCACGCACATACCGTACGTCCTCCCCGGTTTCCCTGGTCAATTGGCTCGGCCGGAAAGTGGGTCAGAGTATTTGTCAGACCTCCCAGCGCACAGCGCGGTGGCCTGGCCGGTCGGACAACGCCGGAAGTGTTTACTGCGAGCGCAGAGAGGCGTTCTACGCGGTCCTCCACGCTCGGTTCAAGATGCACTCCGGTCCGAGGCAGACCGCAGCAGCAGCAAAAAGCCAGCAGTGCTGCGGCGGGACCACGGTGTCAGACAGGATGGCAGGGCGTCACGTCGCCGCACGTGATGCTGCCGTCCGACAGCGACCCAGAACGGCCAACACTACCAGCTCGGTGCTACCGGGACAGCAGGACGTGATGCTGCCGTCCGACAGCGACCTGGGACGGCCAACACTACCAGCTCGGTGCTACCGGGGCACCAGAACGTGATGCTGCCGTCCGACTGCGACCTGGGACAGCTTCGGTACTAAGAGCTCGGTCCCGCTGGTTACAGCCGCCCTCGAGTTCACAAACAACTTGAACCAGTTCGGCTAACGTCAGTGTAGTTGTCAAACGGACAAGTGGACCAGTTCAGGCATGTCCGCATCGATCCAACATGGGAATAGCTGGAAACGCACTGGGTCGAACGCGAGTGGCTTCAGATCATGTCTGTGTGATACTGACGTAATATCACCGGGCAACAGGAAGCGAATGCCGGCCAGATCAGAGAGACTGCCGGCGAGGGAGCACGAATGCAGACGAGAACAGAAATGACATCATCGACATCCGGGCTGAAACATTACGTCACCGCGATCACCGACCATAGGTCACTGATCACCGCGTCAGCACATCTCCGGAGCAGCACAGCACTGTCCTGTCGGAGAAACCTGCAAGTAGTTCCTCGATCGCCGTCGCCGCCGTCGCCGCCGCCGCCGCCGCCGCCCGGCCGCCGCCCGGCCGCCGCCTGGGGCGAGGGCGGCCTCACGCAGACCGCGAGACTCGCCGGGCGGGGGCGGCGCGCAGTGCAACCCGGCACTCATGGCAGGGGCGGGCGGCGGCGCAGCCCGGTCCGGCTCGCACGCCTGCAGACCGCCGCCCACCGCCCACGGCCAGTCCGCCGACTGCGCGAGAAATGTCGAGGGCGGCGCCAAGCTGCCGAGACTACTCGGCCAAAACGAAACAGAAGGCAGGCGGGTTCTGTACCGAGGCTCATGTCACAGCCAGTCCAAGAGACGTAGGTCGATGTCCTGAGGCGACACAAAGACAAACGCGAGGTTTCCCACTACCAATAGGATAATCACGCGGACAGTGTGCCGCTCACAAATATAGGCAATGGGCCAGTCTACTGCTCACAAACACAGCAGTGAGGGCACAGTCCTCTGGACCGTGCCCTCTGACGCTGACCCGCTGCCTCATACCACCCAACACCAAGCTTGGAGATCCCGTCCCACACCTTACAAGGCAGTAAGGCACAGCATCTCTGCAGCACGACCTCTGCCAGTGACCCGTGACCTCGGCTGACCTCTGCCGCTCGCCGTCAGAGCCCGGCCGAGGCGCCTCCTAAACATCCAGCAAACGGTGCGCTCCGACCCGACGAACCCGGCTATATAGGAGACGCCGGTAAGTACAGGGTCGGACGGCTACACCAAGCCCCGGCGGCGGCGGCGGCGGCGGCGGCGGGCGGCGGCGTGTGTCGGTTTCTCCAGGTCAGGGTCGAGTCGGTCACCAGCCGGCCGGTATCGCCGTCCATCCCAGCACGCACCCATCTGCTCACTGCTCCAGAGAAACACTAACAGAGATAGACGATCACATCATTCAACAACAAACTTCCAAATCCAATGTTTTGTTTTCATTACGGAAACAGCACAAAGGTCGCAGCGACATAATCGTTTAAGCTTCCAAAGGACTCAAGACAAGTTATATCCACCATCCAGGGGCGGCGCCACGGATTTGTGTTGCCACGGGTGGCAACATTGACTGAGTAGGTACGCGTGTACCCTCTACTGCGAAAAAGTGCCACCGAAGTATACAATGCTGTTACGGAACTATATAGTACTTAACCTCGCGACAAACAAGATTAAAACCCAACACATTTCGTCCCATTTTTGTGTTATTAATTAGCTGATCAGTTTTTGCAAGTTCTTCAAATATGTTTAGCACATTATATTTTGATACCGGACCATAAATTATTACTAGCACCCCACGATGAATTAACTATGTATCGCGTTTTACAGATGGTAGACAATCTATAATTATCAAATAATAGCTTCTGTAAGTATAATCTTGGAACTCAGTACATTGGACATAAATTAGGAGAAGAAACGAGTATACTCGTTTCTTACATATATGTAGGGGCAAAGTTTAAATGTTGTTAAATGTTTTATTTTATTTTTATTATATTACGCGTCTGTCCTGCCCTTCTCCGCCTCTGCCCTGTCGTGTCGTGCTCTGCCTCTGCCTTGCCCTGCTCCGCCATTGTCTTGCCCTGTCCCACCTCTGTCTCGCATTGCCCTGCCTTGCTTTGCTCTGCCATGCCATGTCCTGCCATGCCATGTTTTGGCTCTTCCCTGCCCTGTCTTGCCTCTTCCCCGCCTATGTCCCGTCCTGTCTTGCCCTGTCGCTCCCTGTCCTGTCCCGCCCTGCTTGACCCTGCTCTGCCCGTTGCCGTCACCCTGTCCCGCCCCGCCCAGTGGCGCCGACACAACTGTTGCATTGGCGTGCTCTCGGTTAGATAAGTCAAGTTAGATTACCAGATACAGAGCGAAAGTTTCGGTCAAATTGGCGAATATTATGGTCATGACTAGATAGTATAGTTTGAATAGCACTATAGACTAAGATGACTAAAACTTGCATTGGTTGACAAAGGGAACTGGTCCAGATGTTCGCAGAGGTCGGAATCCACAGTTCTGGCAAAACAGCACCGGTAAAATGCTGACGGTGGCCTAAATTTTAGGGGTGGCAATGTCACCCACCCCAGTGTCACGGCAGGGGTGGCAGTCTGCCACCCCTTGTCCCTATGGTGGCGCCACCATTGCCCTCATCCAGCCAACACTCCCGCT